>OZ025240.1:65992563-66032563 GCA_964019155.1 Osedax fenrisi | reverse complement strand
AACGTACATTGTACATACCACCAATGCAAGTGTGTGGTTAAGCTAATAGGTAATAAGAATTAAGATTAAGCACATTCGTGTAAACCTATACAGCTTTGAATGTATTATATACTATCTATATTAATAGTAAGCTACATACAGTGTATGATAAAGGTGATAATAAAGAGTATTTGTAAACTAATGATAAGAATCGTCATGTTAATTACATGCGCGCATCAATCAATCAATCAATGAATACCTTTTATTTTACTTATATAATATAAATAAAATAATTAATACACACGGAATATGTATACAATATAATATAGTTATATAATAGGTAAAAAGGAACCATTAAATAGCAAGATGATTTCAAGAAAGGATTCCATATATATGCCTATAGGCCTATAGGAATGCATATATAGGTATTCATGTTTTCCTATATCATATTATCACACGTTTAATAGAGATATTGGTCAAGTAGAATCAACATATGCGATATCGTATACACTATGACCTAGATAAAAGTGTAGGTGCGAGTGCACTGAAAGTCATGGCTTATGTCTGATGTTCAATCACTTAATGTAAGTACATATGTACTTAAGTATACTAAAGTTAATCACGTTAGTGGTTAGCTCGGTTTACTTTTATTTCGTATTTATAATAATAATAATATAATTTAGTGAATATAGAAAATAGATATTCAAAATGACATAAAACAGGAGATAAAACTAATAGTAAGAAAGAAAATAAAAGTATAACATTATTGATTTACATATGCCATTGCTTAGCTCGTATATGCTAATAATATGCCAATAAGGCCGCGACAGATCTCAGCTTTTAGGAAAGGGTGAATCATTTCCTATGCCGTGGGGAGGAAAATTTGACCAGTAGATTCCACGCTGGAATCCTTACTCCCCGACACCCGTCACAACCCCACTGACCTAACATAACACACGAGGACAAACAGTAAATAAGGTAATACATAAAAATATATAAATAAATATACAATGTAGGATGAACATGTTCATCAACTACCAGCAGTATCGCAGAAACACCCTATTTAAATAATAGAAGAGACTTCATTACGGTTAGATGAGCAGGCAGATTGTTCCATGTAGCCGAGACCCGATTGCTGAAGAAGTTGTGTGATCGGTTATTCTTAGAGATATCTCTTTTAATTTTCACCGAAGACCCTCTAAGATGATTCGTGTAGGTCCACAAGAAATCATCTACATCCACATCAACGAGACCATTGACTATTTTGTAAGTCAGCACCATATCAGCAACATGCATACGGGAAGAAAGTGATTTTAGCTTTAAAAATAGTAATCTATCAGGGTATTCTAATGAACCTAAATTGCACCTAAAGAAAAGCTTACGAGTAAATAGTCTCTGAACCAATTCGAGTTTGGTGGAGTTACCATTTGTTCTGAAAGGAATGGATGGATTCCAGAGACTGGAAGCGTATTCAAGGACAGGTCTTACATAACTTATATATGCTAGTATCAATGGTACATGTTTGTTACATCTAAATACTCGAAAGATTATATTAATCATTCTGTATGCTTTACGGATAATATTATAAATATGATCATTAAAAGATAGATTATGATTGATAATTACACCTAGATCGGTGTACGTATTAGAATAGCCTAATTGAACACCGCTAATCGAGTATGAGGATATTTCATTACCCTTACTAGACATTATAGAGCATTTATGGATTGCTAAATTAAGACCTGATAATTTTGACCAATCATTTAATTTGGTTAGTGCATTATGCATATAGTCCATTTCAAATTCATATTTATGGATAAGAAAAAGTTTGTCATCGTCAGCAAAAAGGGTACATATGATCTGAGGTGAGAATATATTGGGAAGGTCATTTATGTAGATTATAAATAAAATTGGTCCTAAACAAGAACCTTGCGGAACCCCTAATGTTGCCATAATATTATCAGATACATTCATACCAACCTATTTGGACATGTATAAGATTTATTTAATATATGTATGTATTGGTATAGGTACGCCCCTTATAGGTACGCCCATTATAGGTATCGATATATCTATATTAGTTGTATTCTAATTTATTATTATTATAAAATATATAAAATAAAGAACAGATTTAATATAAATTTGACATATTTTCTAACGATAACATAGTATTGATATAATCAAAATATAACACGACATTAAAAATAAATAATTTACAGTTACCGTAAAAAATAATCGATATGTGTCAAACATATAATAAATAAAATATAATCTAATTGTGTGATATATAAAAATACGTCATAGAAAATTCGTCAATTACTTTATATGATAATAAAGAACAATTGAACGCCATTTGTCTATTAGTAGTATTGTACTGTGTGCCTACTATGCACTATATTGGAATTCTCATTATAATATAATCAAACAAACCCATTCATTAAGTGCACATGGTAATCACGTGTGAATAGGGCTAGTCACGTGACGGTTTACACTGTACACTGTACACTGTACACTGAAGATAACGGTGACTTCTTTCTAAGTAAATTAACTGATATCTGATATCGAAGTAGGTATAATTATACAACAGCGTGATTTAATTGGTTGATTATGTATGAGCTAATCTTATTAGGTGATGATACTGATTATAGTATCGTCTACTAATATAACTCAATATACTTATTATGTATACATTATTTAGTATACAATGTTTCGAAACTAGATCCTAGTGTGATTATATTAGTATCGTTAGTAACAATAATTATGTATTCATGTTAACACGTGAGTAATCTACACACATACACGCACACACGCACACACGCATACACGCGCACACGCACACACGCATACACGCGCACACGCACACACGCATACACGCGCACACGCACACATACACACGCACACACGCACACATATAATTGTATACAAGTATACAATATATCAGTTATGCTTGTATTTTTATTATTATAATATTATGATTATTATACAATATATCAAGTATTTCTATACAATACAGGTTGCCTAAATAAACTGGAGTATATTGGGTGAGCATAGCTAGAGGTTATTAATCATTAGGTTGCTCGTTATTTCATAACTAGACGTGAGTGCTGAAGTTTAATACAAAATACATGCACATTGTCAACTAAAAGAGGAGTAAACACACTATGGAAGAGGGATGAATGAGTATGACTGCAGAATGACTTATGAATGAATTGAATGAATTATATTTATTTTACTTGTATAATATACAAAAATTAATAATTAATACACATGGCATATATACAATATAATGTAGTTAAATAATGAGTAAAAAAGGAACCTTTTAATAGCAATATGCTTTCGAGAAAGGATTCCACGCAAAAATATATAAGTATTAAAGAACAAAAACAAAGAAATATGATAATAACATAACTATAATAATATATACTGAAATTAAATTACATAGTGAATCAAATAGCTCAAATCTCACGTGCGGCATAAGTGTTAAGTGTTATTGGGTATATTAGGTATACCTACTATATATAAAAAAAAAAAAAAAAAAAAATGACCAAATTCGGACATATAACTCGTCACGATTCGTTAGCTAATACTATTCTTCATGGATATGTCGAAGGTGAGAGGAAAAGAGGAAGACCTAAAAGAAATTGGATGAATGATATATTCGAATTTTCCCATCTTTCTCTTAGGCAACTTTTAGATATTGCAAAAGATCGTTCGAAATGGAGAAAGTTGTGCTATTCATTATCATGTGTTCCCCCTACGATGGCGACGTCACGGGACTAAGTAACTAAGTAAGTAACTATATATATATATAGGCAGGTAATACCTATTAGTATATAAGTACCTATATTAAATATATATATATATATATATATATATATATATAATTATAGAAATGTGTTCTAAACTTTGAATGTTATGTATTTTAAATGGGTATTATATTATCGTTTAATTTATAACCTATATATTCTGATTATTGTTTTAACAAACTATTAAACAGTACACTTCTTTAATATAACTGATGTACTTGGATATATATAATACTATACTATAAAATAATAATGTTTCTAGTATTTACCATCATCAAACTCTCTACACACTATAGTGTAAATATATTTAAAATATATTTAAAACTTTTAAAACAATCAGATTTAAATTCACCGTATTTTAAATAATGGTAAAAATCGCTCTACATTCCGATTAGAAGGAAAGGCAACTCAATAAAGTACTCACTCTGCTGGAAAATTAGCTTAATTAAGTCGTGAAATAAAATAATTCTCAAAATTATCATTAAAAGATTAAATTCGCAACTGGAATTCATTCTTGTAGAAAAATGGTCTGGATTCCGTAGAGGAATAAGTATATATACTTATTCCTCTTTATAGCTATAGCTATATCTGAACACATATTTAATTTAATTGTGTATGTACGACGTACAGTGTACGTCGTACACTGTACGTACGATAAGTACGTTCACCAATGTCATTGACATAATGTCGTTAACGATATTATATGCGCTAGAGTATTGCATACGCATCTCTACAATACATCACATCAACATTTAGGTGTATATCACCTGAAGGGATAGTGTGTATTGTTCAGGTGATTACGCAATCGAAATCTGCGATATTATGGTCAATATTGATAATAACAATACTCATGTTGAGATTATTATGATATGAGAACTATAACTTTAAAAAGGGATAAGTTCAAATATTAAGGAACTAAACCATACAATGAAGTCAATAATAATTTATCTGTATATATACATATTTACATATTTACAATGCTTATACACATATCTAGTTCACTCCATTACACTACGTGGATGTAAATTATGGAGACCTGTGGAAACTACCGAAAATAATCAGCAAGTAATCTATTCGCAATACAAATATATCTATAAATTATATCGTCACATATATACTTAGGGAATTAATCTACTGCCTCTATCCGGAACAAGATGTCTCTGGTTATAATAAGTGCCGGTATCATACCAGGTGAATTCGGATCAGAACAACTATCGTACTATGATGAGTTTAATAATTGTTAACTTCTATATACGATTATATTTGTGTGAATGTACTTATAACTATTGTTTAAGTTTTTCAACTAATTATTATTATTATCATATACATTATACAGGAAATACAGGAAATACATATGCACATAATGTGTATTGTACATGTATGTGCATTGTATACACATATACACATATATAAATATACATATACACGGACATATATATCATGTTTCGATGTATATAAAGTAACGAAATCTAGTGGATTTATCATTACTATTAAAGCCTGGCCACATTATTCGCAAAAGGTGGCCACCTTAATAATTTCAATTAGATACGCTGAAATGAAAATAATGATTCGGCAATCCTCTTATATATCATAAAATGCATCTTCATCACATTATCGAATTATAACTAATATTTATAAAGTTATACACCAGTATCTATAAGTGGCCACATTACCCATCTTTCCCCTACATGTTTTACTACCGTAACTAGAGAACCGGAGTTGATGTGAAGCCCCTTTAAGATAGTGATGGCGTAGCTATACTAAACCTATCCCAACTATGGAGATAAATACTAGTACTACTTTTGTTTAATATAACATACGTGTCTAACTATTTGTATACGATCGTATCACAAATATCAGGTATACCTTATATTATCATTATAATGAAAAATATACTTAACATTTTTCTGAAAACAGATTTGGTTTTATTATAAGTGTATCAAAGCAGTATATTTATTTTTGTCAAAATTACATTTATACAATCATTGGTCCAACCGTGGAAGCTGCAAACATTATAAATTGTATAAACAAATAGTCCGAGAAATAATGTATAATGTTGTGTGTGTAATAAATATTACATTATGTGTATTATATATTGTACAGGTGTGTATTTATAATGCATATAGTATATATAGATAATGCATATAGTATATATAGATAATGCAATTATGGCTAGTTTTGATATACAAAGTATACTATCCCAGTAAGTAAAGTAATCAGTGATAGTGGTTAGATTATCATGGTTTGTGCTTTTAACTGATAATAATATGATTATAATCAATGGTAGTTAACTGATCACAAATTTAAATCAATGATCATAATCGAATGAATATCAATGATTGTCATCGAATCTTAGATCGTAATCAGTATACTGATATGTATACTTAGCCCCATGATAATCAGCTGATTACTTGATTGATTTCGATCTGATTACGATACTTTGATTACTTTACTTACTGGGATAGTATAGTGTACTATATAGTATACTATACTATCCCAGTAAGTAAAGTAATCAAAGTATCGTAATCAGATCGAAATCCATCAAGTAATCAGCTGACTATCGTATACTATAGTATTGTTATAAATATATTTATTAACCGATGTCATACATATATACATATGATGCCTATAGGTTAATTAATAAGAGTATATCACATAGTGTAGTAATACCACGTTACCACTTGTGCACACACTGGAGCGCACTCTTCCGCACTATAGTGTGTGTATACACAATATGTGTATTATGATATAGGGCGATAATCTATAGCAGCTTTATAGCTATTTATAATAACATAATGACATTTATTCCATCTTTATGCATTATTTATTTAAATAATGTTCATGAAAAGTGTTACACCAACGAGGTCATTAATTTATATATCACGTGATTATGGCTCAACCAATGGGAGTATACCACTTACATCGCAACGTAACAACTAACTATAGGTCCGTAATTCATATATGGCATATTATATATATATATATATATATATATATATATATATATATATATATATGTATATATATAAATATATATATATATATATAAATTTATATATAATAATAATAATTAATTCCTCGTAATAAACCAGAGTCAACCCAGATAGATATAGAAGTTCACTGAACTTATCGAGATATCTACTTGTAAGCAAAAGGAATGGAAAAAACAAACATATTAATATTTGTCATATATATATGTAATATATACGTAAATACTGTCTACTTAATTGATCGTAATAAACCCCCATCGAAACCCCTCGTTATTATAGCTTTGGGTCAATTATCTATAATAATTATGTGTAATACTATAATGACCATATATGGTATATATCTTACATATCGTATATATAGCCTATATAAAATGGTAGAATTAAATCAGGTGTCATAAGACAACGGTTTTAATAACATAATTATGTATATATATATATGTATGGATATATTAACTAGGATCTCTGATATTAATTAGAAATTAATTTATATATATAAAATGTCTTAGAAATGCATACAACATATATGTATATGTTTGTGTGTTATTGTATGTTGGTATACGTATATGTGTGTACATACCTACATGTATATATTGTATAGGTATGTATATGTGTATATTTTTGTGTATGTTTATTATTCTCCAATATCGTCCATATTGGTATACCATTTGTATACCAATGTATACATTATATTGTATTGTATTCGTAAGATTGATGTCTGCATATATATTTGTAATGCGGATATATGGGATATACGTATTTATGTTAATATATATGTGTGTATATACACATATGCATATATGCATATTTATGTTGTATAAATATGTTTATTTTATAGTTTAATGTTATCATCGTCACTTTACTCTAAACATAGATACCATTGTATTATATAGATTATCGTGCACGATATTCTATTATTGCTTCTGTATCCACTCTTATATTATTATTATTATTATTAGATTGCTATTAATAGATACTGAATTCTACGTATTGTTTATTTACACGTTCGTTTTCATTTTTTTTATCAAAAATTATTACTTTATAATATTAAATACTATTCATTATCTTTAAAATGATGTATAATAAACTTTTCATGACAATTATTTAAATAAATAACGCATAAATCTATAGCATCTATAGTTTAATTATGTATACTATAGTATACATATCATTAAACTATACAGTATATTTCATCCCATTGAATTTATTAGAATAATTCTTTATAATGCGCATTTTATTAAAAACTTCTTACAAAATTGAACTTGTTGGTCGTACAATGTACATTGATTATTTTAAACAATATTATCACATTGGAATATATTTGTGTCTATATTTTCCTATATATATATAGCCGCTTTCAAGTTTATTCATAATTTATCTGCATTTATCAGATAGATTATAATCATAGTTATAACCTATAATTATAGGTAATATCATTTATATTTATCATTTCATCTAAAGACGAAAGCATTTATTTGTAATATTCCAGTGTATATTTAATAACACCTTTCTTTTGTCCAGCGGGTTATAAATAATGTCTAAAATTTACAAGATTTATAATTATTTCTAAATTGTATAGAATTATAGCACAATTATACTATTTAGATATAATATTATATATTAGTCTATATAGACTCCGGTAATATATTGAACAACTAGATTTACTTAATGATCCGTTCAATGGGTGTAACATGCCAGCGGTTGTTCCTGGTAGAGTAAAGCTTGTATACCTTTTTATCTGCTTGACATATTACTTACTAAATCATATAAAGCCAAAATAAGCAAATGTATATTTTATATAGTGTCTGCCTTTATATTAGCTCTTTCGTATAGACTTATGAATATTTCTGTAACTTAAATGTTGTCTATGACATGCTGAATACATTTCGATTCTTGTTCGTTTCCTGAAAAGTTATATATTATAATCAATTATTAATTTATAATAATTAATTAAATAGTATACTAGTCCCATGACGAGATGTCGTAGGGGCAACATGATATGGTGTCATGCACAACTTCTTCCAACTATAACGGTATTTCGTTACATCAAGTAAGGATCGGGTAGGCATACCGATCCACTCATAGATGTCGTACACCCAATTCCTTTTAGGGCGATCTCTTTTCCTTGTAACATCAACACGATATTGTAATATAGTGTTTTCAAATGTATCATGTCTGGATAAATGGCCAAACCAACTCATTTTTTTCCTTCTCATCATTTGTAAAACATGTTTATATGAACCAATTCTAGATATCATTTCCTCGTGGATATATACATTTGTCTTTGTAGTCTATATGTGATGTTTAGCATTATTCTATATGACTTAGATTCAACAGCAATCAAGCATTTCTTAGATTATTCGAATATAGTCCATGTTTCGCAGCCGTAGAAAAGAGTGAATTAAAGAATTGTAGAGGTTGAATTTAATTTTAAAACTTATTTCTTTGCTTCTCAAGATCATTTTCAATCTTACTATTATGGATATGGCTGTAGCAATTCGTATTTCTATTAGTTTTTGCTAGTAATAGTGAAACAAGATATTTAAATTATTTGAATTTTTATAGTTTTTTTCCTTATATGGACATATATAAACATATATATATATATATATATATATATATATATATATATATATATATATATGTTTATTGTCAAATTATTAACTTTATTCGGATCAGGATCATTGACTAAAATCTTACTCTTTTCATGACTTATTTCCATTCCATATCTTGATGCACTTTTTGCTAGCGAGTCTGTGAGTTTCTGTAGTTCATTAGATGAATTTGCAATGAGGTATATATCGCCTGCAAAATGTATATTGCTGAATCGTCTACTGCCTCCAATATATATAGTGGAATCATTATATGGTAGTGTATCTTGTATTATATTATCCACAAATATGTTAAATAGCACAGTATATAACAAGCAACCTACTATCACCTACTATAATTAAGAATGATTCTCCTATATGATTATTGACTATTACTGAGATTCCTGAAGAGAACTGATATCATATCGATTAATTCCTTACTTATTCCATAGGTTTTAATGGTATGCCATAACCCCTCATGCCATATTCGGTCAAAGGCTTTTTTGAAGTCTATGAAGTTATGATATAAATGTCTCTTTTATTATATATGTGTTTCCATCAGCAATCTATAATTTAGTATTTGTTCTGCAGTGATTCTGTTTTTACTGAAGCGGCTTGTTCATTGCAAATATTGTTTTCGCCTTGGTATAATTCTGTTCAGTATAATTCTGAGTAGTATTTGGTTGGGTGGCTTATCAGAGTGGGTGTTCTATAGTTATAACATATCTTTAGCTTTCTATGGTATTGGTATTACTAGCGATGTAGTCCATGATTTGGGCCATACTTCAGTTTACTATATTTATTAACACACTTCTCTTTCTGGTCATTATGTGTCCCCCCGATTACATTAATACAACAGGAATATTACTAATACCAGGTGTTTACCACTCTTTAGGCTTTTTATCGCTAATTCACCTCCGAGTTTAGAATCGATAGTACTCCACAGTTATCAATATTTAATAAATAATTAAGTATTTCTAAGTTAGATTCAAAACTTTAATTAGCTGAAATATCCTGTGTCACGTCTCATATTATATTGTAGTCGCCATCCATTTGTTTAACAATATCTCTTAAGAGTACATGTGCAAATAATTCAAGAATCTCATTTTGAATTTGTCATAATAATAAATGTATTTTCTCTATATTGTTAGTTACCATATTTAAACATGCGCTTAGTTGAGAATTTAATTTTTTCTTAATTAATAGTTTGAGGAATTGACCATCAAAATGTTCTTATCCACTGAAATCTGTTTTATTGAACTATGTATCTTATATAAGTAAATATAATTTAATCAATAGGATCCTACATACCTAATAGCCATTTCTATTCTCAGATTGCATTGAAAGACGGTACATATTAGATAAATGATGACAAGTAAATCATTCAAATGCCTTCTTTCAATTTTAATAACCATGGTTATAACCACTGCAGTAATGATAAAATCTGTGATGTTATCATGATTAGTTATTAATGTTTAATATAATAGTAGTAAAACACTCTGAATCCATTGTAATTTGTTTTACCAGATTTTCTGAAATAATAGTTTGATCTTTGCTATTACGACTATACACATATTTTGTAATACATTGTATATATGGCTGGAAGGGTTTATCAAAGTTTATTTATATCAATCTATAAGGTATTGATAATATTGTGACATCAAATTAAAGATTATAATATATATTTTACTAATAATAAATATCTATTAATATTAAGTTGTCTCTATATTATTAAATTATTAAAAAATTGGCGCAAAACAGAGGGGGTCAAAATATATCCCGACCTCTTATTTATAAATGGGGGGAGGGGGTTCTGGATACCTATGACCTCCCATGTTCCTGCGCCCCTAACAGTGAGATATGGTGCGCTCCAGTATGGGCACGCGTGGTACTGTGGTGATACACTGTGTGATATATACATATTAATTAACCTATAGGAATCTTAAGTATATATGTATAGCATCGGTTAATAAATACATTTATAATATATTTTATAAATGTATTTATTAACCGATGCTACAAATATATAGTATATATGATATAACGATACTATAGTATATTATATATATATAAAAATATACTATATTATATCAGTACATTATACTATAGTATACTATATATAGTACTATGCTATAGTAACTATAGTATACTAAATGTTAAGGGGCTGCGACTAGATCACTCTTATATTACTTATACACCTTACATACACACACATGTAACACATGTAAGCACTATTGCCTAACATGTATTCACGTGAGTATACACTATAGTCACGTGATATTATATATATATATATAATATCATGATATATATATATATATCCCTATATACTCTATAGAGTCCCTATATATAGAGTCCATTATAAGGTATCTATAGATACTTGCCTATGTACATTATAAAGATTAACTAGGTATGTTACGTCACCAATAATCATTAATATATATTTAGGAAGTTGTTGATTTTGATTAAATAAAAATTGAAGAATCCTAAATATCCGGTAGTATTGCAAATACAAGTTATGTATTTACTTACGAAAAGTTCAAAGTTCAATGATAAGTTTATCAATAATACATAGTACATAATACATAGCTTATTAATTAACATGATTATATTGACTATCGTAATGTATAGTTTTTACAGATTTATTTATTTAATTAATTTAATTTCATTAATTTGTATTAATTAATTATCTTTCATATTTTGTGAGATTTTCTGTCAACGAATCATAAATAAATGTATTGCCACTCATCCATTAACTTATAACAATATGTTAAACTATAGTTAATATACTATAGTAAGATATATCTTATTCTAATTATCTATATTAATAATAAATTGAAAATATGTGCAAGAATCGTATATAAACATACTTATTATATAATACAGTTATAAAAGTGAGAAAATCTAAACCATTTATTCGATTGATGTAGATATGCATACTGAAGTTTATATCTACGTTACAATATAAACATATTAATACACGCAATATCACAACCCATTATAGCACGATACCTATATCACCAACATCTATAGTAGGTGACACAATTCGAGGTGAAATAAACCGATACAATCTTACAACAACACTGAGTTAATAATGATGTAGTAATAGTGATGTAACCTTGAAACGAGGAAGCTGTATAACCTGACACTCTGGTCACTGCGTTATCTCCCAAGGTCACTGCATTATCTCCTAAGGTCACTGCGTTATCTCCCGAGGTCACCGTGTTATCTCCCGAGGTCACCGATACCATTATCGCCATTAGTAGCGAAAACATCGTCATCACTATCTCCTTCTTCATCTGAGGTCGAGTGTTACGTAACACTCTAGATAGGGGGCGTGTCTAGTACTTCCACCTAGCGACGAACCGAGGAGCAACGATACATAAAGTTCACTCCATAGAGTGCGCGAGTACAAACCGCTAGTACATTACTCGAGTAAGAGCCGAGTTCATTACCCGAGGAGCTGATGACGGATGTCGTTACGCTATTTATAGAACCTAAATCACTGAAGTGAAAGCCTCTTGACACAGTTCTAGGTAAAGAGTGCGGGCGTCGTCACATATATAAAGTAGTATGACCTAATCAGATGTTGCATAATACTGCACACTTAAGTACGATGTACGTCGTACCTTCCTAAAGGTGTACTTCCATAGTATATATATATATATATATATATATATATATATATATATATCCTATAGGATATACACTGCAGTTTAGGGATGAATGTAGGGAATATATATATATATATATATATATATATATATATATATATATATATATATATATAGGGTAGAACATTGAACACATGTGTATAATGTTCTAGCACATATAGGTACCTTATATAGATTTTCTCATTTACTATTTCTGTAAATACACGATATACCGAAAATAGTGATATATATTGTTATTTTTTTTTTAATTGGTGGAGTCCTTTCATCCCAACCAGGAACTTAGATGAAGTTTTCACTTATAACCATATATGGCTCTAATGTACCTTCGAAGCCACTCTCATGTTAAGGCATCCATGGTTTTAACGAGATCAGATCATTTATTTATACACAATTATATAAGATCACTTCTAAATAATATTTTAAGACCCATTTTATAAAATTAATTAATGTTCCGGACGAGGCTCGAACCCGTGTCCTACTGCTTGTGTGTCTGACGCCTTAGCCACTGAACCACACAGGCAGTTTTAAATATATATATATATATATATATATATATATATGACTATGTACCTCAAGTTACATATTAATATATATCTCATGATACATACTATGTACTATATTACTAATTACAATGTACTTTTCGAAATATACATATGAATACGTTATACATTACAGAGTACAGTATTACAGTATTTGGTTTCAAGGTCACTTTTCTAATGTATAGGTTAGAGGTCATAGCGTACTATCTACTTACATACCGTCTACAGCTGTATGTATTGTATACAATATAAACTGGATATCCTATAGCCTGGGTTATCTGATAGCATATGTATACACATATTCAAGGATAGAGTCAAATGTGTATGTTGTACAATATACCAACATACAATATGTGTGATACATATAGTAGTGAACTAGGTTGAAAAACTCGGGTTCAAATACCGGGTTCAAATATAACATTGTACTATTCGATGAGACCTACAGGGAAGCAAATTTCTTGAATAACCGGTTACCCGACTATTATTATTAATAATCATGTTTATTAATCATATATATTTAATATATTACTAATGTAAGATACTAATATATTGTTGTTTCAAAAATTACTAGACTGGAACAATTGCATTTTAGAATAGATTTTATTTGAAAAACACGTCATTACACAACGAATGAATATATATATATATATATATATATATATATTCAAATTTAATCTATTCTAAAATACAATCGTTCCAGTCTAGTAATTTTTGAAACAACAATATATTAGTATCTTACATTAGTAATATATTAAATATATATGATTAATTTAACTGTATGTAGTTATATGTATATATATATATATATAGGTAGGTAAATATTAAATAGTTGTAAAACCAGAATATTTCTGCCTAACATAGACATATAATTTATGTAATTATATAAACAATATTAGTTGTACAGTTGACACATTGCATTCGTTATAACGTATTGAATTTACTGCACGAATTTAAAGTGACAAATCCGATCCATTATAATTTATAAATCGAAAACTCCTTTCGCCAATATCACGCAAGAGAAATATTAATAATACATTGTATACATCATGATTTCATAGTGCTACAAACTGTGATTCATAATGTGAAGGTATTCTACCTATATACAGGTACCTGATCTACCAACCCAGCAAACAGTAATAGCAGCATAATAGCAGCATAACAGCACACTGTAAACATTTGAAGCTATTACGTATGCTGTTATGCTGATATTATGCTGCTATTACTGTTTGCTGGGAACCTATAGTTTCCTATATAAGTAAAACCGATACTGCCGAGGACTAATGGTATGGAGTTCAGCATTTAAATGTGCATACGAGAGACAGAAAATACGGCACCGGAATACAACGGTAAAGTCATGACAATGTATTGTTGATAATTCACTGATTTACATCGTTAATGTCTACGTTTTGATATCGCAGTGGTGAATCATAGAATTGAAGGTCATTACCGTTTCGATATTTAAAATATGTTATTTTAATTTTTAATTTAATCCTATTATTTACGATAACAAATTAATTTATTAAATGTAAATAGTGCATGTTTACAATATTATTTTATTTTTTTTATAAATAAATACTTCTAGTAGTAAATAACTTAATGGAAAACAAAAACATTTTATTAAAGGTTTCTTCGGGTCACATATATAGATGTGTGTAATTGTCATTTAAAGGTAATTCTATACTATATTTATATTATATATATTGGGTTTTAATAAATAATTATTATTATTTATTATATATTTTATTATATATATATATATATATATATATATATATATATCTAAAGGGAAATATGGGTAGTGTGGCTAGGGTGGTAATACCACCAGCTATAGCGCTATAAATCGTATAAACGTTAAGTCCAATAAAAAATATATAAATGAAATATGTAAGCTTATTCAAATAAGTAAAAATAATTATTATATCTATTAACAAAAAAACTTCTATGAAGAAAAAAAGTAACATTTACACGAAATCATGTAAATCTATTTTGTACACACACAAATGAACAGCGCCACCTATATAGAGTCAATTTTCAAAAACAAAAAGGTGTTGTTTATAATGTCAAATCGTATCAAACTACACTTATAAAATATAAAATAATATGATTTAAACTATTATTTATATGATGCGAACTAACCGTTCATTACTAATATATAACAAAGCAATAGGATATATTGGTTATAAATGCTATACAATATATGTGGCGAGTAAAAGCTAATTTAATTGCACAGTGAAAACTTGTTGTAAATCACTGATGGTAAATATTAATGCATATCGCGGTAAACCTAAATCTATTTCAGTAATTTCGATACTGATGCCATTAGCGGTAGGAGTAGTGATGTAAATGATGATCAAATGTAAAGCATCGATGCAGTCTCAGTTACCTAAAATCTCTACTCGGCTCAGGCTCGTTTTGTTAGAGTCTCCACTCGGGCTCATTTTTGTTCATGTAATGAAAGTCTCGACTCGGCATCAATAACAAAAAGTTTCAGTTCGTAATTAAAAATCTCGGCACAATTACATCACTATTAGGGAGTAGATATTAGTTACGTTGCGAAGATAGTGATTGTCATATATTCGCTTCACAAAATCTGTGTTAGATATTTATTTCATATATCTGAACAAATATATATATTTTAATATATTTAAGGATTTTTTATAAAACAATGTTTACTATTTTATTATAATTATTCATTATTTGTTCACAGTATGATTTTACATACAAATAAAGTACAATATATTGCGCTTATAAAATATCTTCTAAACGTTTTAAATGATTTTTTTAAATGACTGAATATTATATAAGTTATAGTTAATTAAATAAAAATGTGATTTATTCCAAAAAGTAGAGTTAATTTTGCCCCATGGTAATTGAAATGTTCATGGTAGTATTCCTATATTCCTAACACTATTACCCATGTTCAGGTTAATTTACAATACTAATAATTATACAAAATCAGAACGAATTGATTTAACTACATTATGCCGTTCATGTTTACTAATTAACCAAATATTTGTATCATTTTTATTATATTTTATGTTTATTATTTGTATTCAATGTTAATTAACTATTATAAATCATAATTAATGAAAAATATAATTGCTTTATGAAAATATAAGTATTTAATATAGTATTTATATAATATTAATTTCCCGCAATATCATGAAATATAGGTAATACATTATGTAGATGATGATCACCCACCAGCTCTATAGTTGTACATCGCGTGTGCCTATGAGCTATACGTTATGACATGAAGGCGCTCTACCTATATGCTATACCCGGCGACTGACGAGTTCACTATTTAACAATGAATTCGCGAGCCACAGCGTAGGTTATACGTGTAACCTATAGGTTACACGTGTAACCTATAGGTTACACCCGCGGGTATACGGTGGTAACACGTTGTTGTTCTCGCGAAGTCACTGATTTATGATCTTCATTTAGATTTTTGATATTTTACTCGCAAATAATATTAATTATATTACAATAATTTATTTTATTTTATCATTTCAGTATCCTATCATCATAACAAATGTATTTATTTTAATATTAATGTAAACAATGTTTACATGTTTACATGTTTACAAATTTTATTTTATTTTTTATAAATAAATATTTGTTGGCATAAATATATAAATAAAAAACAAAAATCAGATTTATGCATGCGTCAATAGAGTAATACCTTATTCAAAGGTAACTACATTTATTAATGCTCATTCATATATCGATATATAATAAATATGTTTAATGATAACTTATATATATATATATAATTATACTTACAAATATAACAAATATTAATATAAAAATATATTCTTATTAATTATATATAGCAAATAAAAGTATTGTAATAACAAATATCGATCACGTTGTGAGATAATATAGTCAACAAACACATACATATATATATATATATATATATATATCTATACTATATTAGCGAAAATGTCTGTCTGTGTGTCTGTGTGTGTGTGTGTGTAAGTATTAGGATCTCGCGAACGCGAGATCCGTTTTCCGTAAGGAAAACCTCAGGTGATAAAGTGGGGCAGCGGGGTTTTAATAGATGATTTAATTTTTTGATTATGTATTCGCGCGATACCAATAATCGTTAAATAGTGTCATTTTTTAGTCGATTTACGTAATCGAAAAATTTAAATTCGACGCAAATTTTTAATAACAAACTTTATCGTGAATAATTTGATGGTAAATAATTTCGTAAAAATGAGTTTCTTTAATTTAGAATACATTACGTAGATTTACGAAATCGTACTGCCACGGTTGTGATTAGGCTGGGTTAAGTTTTAATTTTTGGAGGTTTTTTTTAGCTGCATTACTTCCCGAGTGAGCTTATAAAAGTATATTTTCACTGTTGTGGTTAGGTTGGGTTAAGTTTTAATTTGTGGAGGTTTTTTTAGCTGCATTACTTCCCGAGTGAGCCTATAAAAGTATATTTTCACTGTTGTGGTTAGGTTGGGTTAAGTTTTAATTTTTGGATGTTTTTTTTAGCTGCATTACTTCCCATGTGAGCCTATACAATTATATTTTCACTGTTGGGGTTAGGTTGGGTTAAGTTTTAATTTGTGGAGGTTTTTTTTAGCTGCATTACTTCCCATATGAGCCTATAAAAGCATATTTATTTATATTATTATTTTCACAGTTGTGGTTAGGTTGGGTTAAGTTTTAATTTTGGTAGGTTTTTTTTAGCTGCATTACATCCCGAGTGAACCTATAAAAGCATATTTATTTATATTGTTATTTTCACTATTGTTGTTAGATTGGATTAAGTTTTAATATTGGTGGTATTTTTAGCTGCATTACTTCCCGAGTTAACCTATAAAAGCATATGTATTTATATTGTTATTTTCACAGTTGTGGTTAGGTTGGGTTCAGTTTTAATATTGGTAGGTTTTTTTTAGATGCATTACTTCCCGAGTGAACCTATAAAAGCATATTTATTTATATAGTTATTTTCACAGTTGTGGTTAGGTTGGGTTAAGTTTTAATTTTGGTAGGTTTTTTTAGCTGCATTACTTCCCGAGTGAACCTATACAATTATGTTTTTACAGTTGTGGTTAGGTTGGGTTAAGTTTTAATTTATGGAGGTTTTTTTTAGCTACATTACTTCCCATGTGAGCCTATAAAATTATATTTTCACTGTTGGGGTTAGGTTGGGTTAAGTTTTAATGTGTGGAGGTTTTTTTTAGCTGCATTACTTCCCGAGTGAGCCTATAAAAGCATATTTATTTATATTGTTATTTTCACAGTTGTGGTTAGGTTGGGTTAAGTTTTAATTTTGGTGGTTTTTTTTAGCTGCATTACTTCCCGAGTATGTATATACAAGTATATTTTCACGGTTGTGGTTAGGTTGGGTTAAGTTTTAATTTTGGTGGTTTTTTTTAGCTGCATTACTTCCCGAGTGAGCCTATAAAAGCATATTAATTTATATTTTTATTTTAACAGTTGTGGTTAGTTTGGATTAGGTTTTAATTTGTGTAGGTTTTTTTAGCCGCATTACTTCCCGAGTGAGCCTATAAAAGTATATTGTCACGGTTGTGGTTAGGTAGGGTTAAGTTTTAATTTGTGGAGGTTTTTTTTAGTTGCATTACATCCCATGTGAGCCTATAAAAGTATATTTTCACTGTTGTGGTTAGGTTGGGTTAAGTTTTAATATTGGTAGGTTTTTTTTAGCTGCATTACTTCCCGAGTGATCCTATAAAAGTATATTGTCACGGTTATAGTTAGGTTGGGTTAAGTTTTAATTGTTGGAGGTTTTTTTTAGCTGCATTACTTCCCGAGTGAGCCTATAAAGCATATTTATTTATATTGTTATTTTTACAGTTGTGGTTAGGTTGGGTTGATTTTAAATTGTTGGAGGTTTTTTTTAGCTGCATTACTTCTCGAGTGAGCCTATAAAAGTATATTGTCACGGTTGTTGTTAGGTTGGGTTAAGTTTTAATTTGTGTAGGTTTTTTTTAGCTTCATTACTTCCCGAGTGAACCTATTAAAGCATATTTATTTATATTGTTATTTTCACAGTTGTGGTTAGGTTGGGTTAAGTTTTAATTTTTGGATGTTTTTTTAGCTGCATTACTTCTCGAGTGAGCCTATAAAATCATATTTATTTATATTGTTATTTTCACAGTTGTGGTTAGGTTGGGTTAAGTTTAAATTTGTGTAGATATTTTTTAGCTGCATTACTACCTGAGTTTGCCTATTAAAGTATACTTTCACTGTTGTGGTTAGATTGGATTAAGTTTTAATATTGGTGGTTTTTTTAGCTGCATTACTTCCCGAGTGATCCCTATAAAATCATAATTATTTATATTGTTATTTTCACAGTTATGGTTAGGTTGGGTTAAGTTTTAATTTTGGTAGGTTTTTTTAGCTGCATTACTTCCCGAGTGAGCCTATAAAAGTATATTTTCAATGTTGTGGTTAGGTTGGATTAAGTTTTAATTTTGGTAGATTTTTTTTAGCTGCATTACTTCCTGAGTGAGCCTATAAAAGTATATTTTCACTGTTGTGGTTAGGTTGGGTTAAGTTTTAATTTGTGGAGGTTTTTTTTAGCTGCATTACTTCCCATGTGAGCCTATACAATTATATTTTCACTGTTGGGGTTAGGTTGGGTTAAGTTTTAATTTTTTTAGATGCATTACTGTCCGATTGAAACTATATAAACATATTAATAAAAATTCCCAAGTACATTACATCATTAAGTGAACGTTACGCGCGATCACGGGCGAAGCCGGGCCCCGACCGCCTAGTCTATACTATAAGAGCGAAGTTGTCTGTGTGTGTGTCTGTGTGTGTAAGTATTAGGATCTCGCGAACGCGAGATCCGTTTTCCGTAAGGAAAACCACAGGTGATAAAGTGGGGCAGCGGGGTTTTAATAGATGATTTACTTTTTTGAATATGTATTCACGTGATACCAATAATCGTTAAATAGTGTAATTTTTTAGTCGATTTACGTAATCGAAAAATTTAAATTCGACGCAAATTTTTAATAACAAACTTTATCGTGGAGAATTTGATGGTAAATAATTTCGAAAAAATGAGTTTATTTAATTTAGAATACATTACGTAGATTTACGAAATCGTACTTCCGGTTTGAATATCTGAATACAAATTTTTACATCGGAATTAATTTACATGTATTATTGAGGTGAAATTTACTAATATGTAAAATCGAGTTAATATTAATTATTTCCTATCTACGTCATGTAAAAATAAATTATTAAACATAGGTGATACGATACGGTATGTGGAAAATCAAAATATATTATAATTATTCGAATTCAATAATTTTAACTTTATTAAATATATAATTAAAATAGAATATAATTTTATATACTGGGACTTCTTATGTTTAATATTTTTCGAGCTACGGCTGAAATAGTGAAAAATACATGATTTGAGAGTAGTCTATTTGACCGACTTCCGGTCATATTTTCATATAAATTATTGTTTCAACAGATTAGAAGTACGAAAATACATGTAATAAAATGGGAAAAATCATGAAAATATGAATAATAGGGTTTCAATCTCTGTTTTATTATTTCGTAAAATGTCATCATACAGTCAAGAAAAAAAATATAGATTTATAAAAAAATATTTTTTATAAAATCTATTATATAATTATATATGCAATACATACCGAGTGAGCATATACAATCATATATATATGTATGTGGTCATTGATATTTTTAGTTATAGTTATTTTCACAGTTGTGATTAGGTTGGGTTAAGTTTTAATTTGTGTAGGTTTTTTTTAGCTACATTACTTCTCGAGTGAGCCTATAAAAGTATATTTATTTATATTGTTATTTTCACAGTTGTGGTAAGGTTGGGTTAAGTTTAAATTTTTGGAGGTTTTTTTTAGCTGCATTACTTCCCGAGTGAGCCTATAATAGTATATTTTCACTGTAGTGGTTAGGTTGGGTTAAGTTTTAATTTGTGTAGGTTTTTTTTAGCTGCATTACTTCCCGAGTGAGCCTATACAAGTATATTTATTTATATTGTTATTTTCACAGTTGTGGTTAGGTTGGATTAAGTTTTAATTTGTGTAGGTTTTTTTAGCTGCATTACTTCCCGAGTGAGCCTATAAAAGTATATTGTCACGGTTGTGGTTAGGTTGGGTTAAGTTTTAATTTGTGAAGGTTTTTTTTAGCTGCATTACTTCCCGAGTGAACCTATAAAAGCATATTTATTTACATTGTTATTTTCACAGTTGTGGTTAGGTTGGGTTAAGTTTTAATTTGTGTAGGTTTTTTTTAGCTGCATTACTTCCCGAGTGAGCCTATACAAGTATATTTATTTATATTGTTATTTTCACAGTTGTGGTTAGGTTGGATTAAGTTTTAATTTGTGTAGGTTTTTTTAGCTGCATTACTTCCCGAGTGATCCCTATAAAGGCATATTTATTTATATTGTTTTTTTCAGTTATGGTTAGGTTGGGTTAATTTTAATTTTGGTAGTTTTTTTTAGCTGCATTACTTCCAGAGTTTGCCTATACAAGTAGCTTTTCACTGTTGTGGTTAGGTTGGGTTAAGTTTTAATTTTGGTAGGTTTTTTTAGCTGCATTACTTCCCGAGTGAGCCTATAAAAGTATATTTTCAATGTTGTGGTTAGGTTGGGTTAAGTTTTAATGTTGGTAGATTTTTTTTAGCTGCATTACTTCCTGAGTGAACCTATAAAAGCATATTTATTTATATTGTTATTTTCACAGTTGTGGTTAGGTTGGGTTAAGTTTAAATTTGTGCAGGTTTTTTTTAGCTGCATTACTTCCCGAGTGACCTTATAAAAGTATATGGCACGGTTGTGGTTATGTTGTGTTAAGTTTTAATTTATGTAGGTTTTTTTAGATGCATTACTTCCCGAGTCAACCTATAAAAGTATATTTATTTATATTTTTATTTTCACAGTTTTGGTTACGTTGGGTTAAGTTTTAATTTTTGTAGGTATTGTTTAGCTGCATTACTACCTGAGTTTGACTATACAAGTATATTTTCAATGTTGTGGTTAGGTTGGGTTAAGTTTTAATTTTGGTAGGTTTTTTTAGCTGCATTACTTCCCGAGTGAGCCTATAAAAGATTATTTTCAATGTTGTGGTTAGGTTGGGTTAAGTTTTAATTTTGGTAGATTTTTTTTAGCTGCATTACTTCTTGAGTGAACCTATAAAAGCATATTTATTTATATTGTTATTTTCACATTTGTGATTAGGTTGTGTTACGTTTTAATTTTTGTAGGTTTTTTTTAGCTGCATTACTTCTCGAGTGAACCTATAAAAGTATATTGTCACGGTTGTAGTTAGGTTGGGTTAAGTTTTAATTTGTGTAGGTTTTTTTAGCTGAATTACTTCCTGAGTGATTTTATAAAAGTAAATTTTCTCTGTTGTGGTTAGGTTGGGTTAAATTTTAATTTTTGTAGGTATTTTTAGCTGCATTAATTCCGAGTTAGCATATAATAGTATATTTTCACTGTTGTGGTTAAGTTGGGTTAAGTTTTAATTTTTGTATGTTTTATTTAGATGTATTACTTCCCATGTGAGCCTATAAAAGTATATTGTCACGGTTGTGGTTAGGTTGGGTTAAGTTTTAATTTGTGTAGGTTTTTTTAGCTGCATTACTTCCCGAGTGAACCTATACAAGTATATTGTCACGGTTGTGGTTAGGTTGGGTTAAGTTTTAATTTGTGGAGGTTTTTTTTAGCTGCATTACTTCCCATGTGAGCCTATACAATTATATTTTCACAGTTGTGGTTAGGTTGGGTTACGTTTTGATTTGTGGAGATTTTTTTTAGCTGCATTATTTCCCGAGTGAGCCTATAAAAGTATATTTTCACTGTTGGGGATATGTTGGGTTAATTTTTATTTTTGGAGGTTTTTTTAGCTGCATTACTTCTCGAGTGAGCCTATAAAAGTATATTGTCAGTTTTGTGGTTAGGTTTGATTAAGTTTTAATTTTTGTAGGTTTTTTTTATCTGCATTACTTCCCGAGTGAGCCTATACAATTATATTTTCACAGTTGTGGTTAGGTTGGGTTAAGTTTTAATTTGTGTAGGTTTTTTTAGCTGCATTACTTCCCGAGTGAACCTATAAAAGCATATTTATTTATATTGTTATTTTCACAGTTGTGGTTAGGTTGGGTTAAGTTTTAATTTGTGTAGGTTTTTTTTAGCTGCATTACTTCCCGAGTGAACCTATAAAAGCATATTCATTTATATTGTTATTTTCACAGTTGTGGTTAGATTGGATTAAGTTTTAATATTGGTGGTTTTTTTTAGCTGCATTACTTCCAGAGTGAGCTTATAAAAGTATATTAATTTATATTGTTATTTTCACAGTTGTGGTTAGGTTGGGTTAAGTTTTAATTTGTGTAGTATTTTTTGTAGCTGCATTACTTCCCGAGTTAGCTAATACAAGTATATTTTTACTGTTGTGGTTAGGTTGGGTTAAGTTTTAATTTCTGTAGGCTTTTTTAGCTGCATTACTTCCCGAGTGAACCTATACAAGTATATTTTCACAGTTGTGGTTAGGTTGGGTTAAGTTTTAATTTGTGTAGGTTTTTTTAGCTGCATTACTTCCCGAGTGAACCTATAAAAGCATATTTATTTATATTGTTATTTTCACAGTTGTGGTTAGGTTGGGTTAAGTTTTAATTTGTGTAGGTTTTTTTTAGCTGCATTACTTCCCGAGTGAACCTATAAAAGCATATTCATTTATATTGTTATTTTCACAGTTGTGGTTAGATTGGATTAAGTTTTAATATTGGTGGTTTTTTTTAGCTGCATTACTTCCAGAGTGAGCTTATAAAAGTATATTAATTTATATTGTTATTTTCACTGTTGTGGTTAGGTTGGGTTAAGTTTTAATTTTGGTGGTTTTTTTTAGCTGCATTACTTCCCGAGTTAGTATATACAAGTATATTTTCACGGTTGTGGTTAGGTTAGGTTAAGTTTTAATGATGGTGGTTTTTTTTAGCTGCATTACTTCCCGAGTGAGCATATACAAGTATATTCATTTATATTGTTATTTTCACAGTTGTGGTTAGATTGGATTAAATTTTAATTTGTGTAGGTTTTTTTAGCTGCATTACTTCCCGAGTGAGCCTATACAAGGATATTTTCACAGTTGTGGTTAGGTTGGGTTAAGTTTTAATTTGTGTAGGTTTTTTTTAGCTACATTATTTCCCGAGTTAGCTAATAAAAGTATATTTTTACTGTTGTGGTTAGATTGGATTAAGTTTTAAAATTGGTGGTTTTTGTTAGCTAAATCACTTCCCGAGTACATTACATCACCTCCCGAGTACATTACATCATCAAGTGAACGTTACGCGCGATCACGGGCGAAGCCGGGCCCCGACCGCCTAGTCTATACTATATTAGCGAAAATGTCTGTCTGTGTGTCTGTGTGTGTGTGTGTGTAAGTATTAGGATCTCGCGAACGCGAGATCCGTTTTCCGTAAGGAAAACCACAGGTGATAAAGTGGGGCAGCGGGGTTTTAATAGATGATTTACTTTTTTGAATATGTATTCGCGCGATACCAATAATCGTTAAATAGTGTCATTTTTTAGTCGATTTACGTAATCGAAAAATTTAAATTCGACGCAAATCTTTAATAACAAACTTTATCGTGGATAATTTTATCGTAAATAATTTCATAAAAATTAGTTTCTTTAATTTAGAATACATTACGTAGATTTACGAAATGGTACTTCCGGTTTGAATATTTAAATAACATTTGTTGCATCGGAATTTATTTACCCGTATTATTGAGGTGAAATTTACTAATATGTAAAATCGAGTTAATATTAATTATTTCCTATCTACGCCATGTAAAAATAAATTATTAAACATAGGTGATACAATCGTAATATATAATTAGGTGAGTTAAAAAATCAAAATCTACAATAATTATTCGATTTCAATAATTTTAAATTTATTAAATAGATAATTAAAATAGAATATAATTTTATATATTGGGACTTCTTATGTTTAATATTCTTCTTGCTTCGGCAGAAATAGTGAAAAATACATGATTTTAGAGTAGTCTATTTGACCGACTTCCGGTAATATTTTCGTATAAAATATGGATTCATCAGATTACGAGTACGAAAATACATGTAATGAAATCAGAAAAATCATGAAAATATGAATAATAGGGTTTCCATCTCTGTTTTATTATTTCGCCAAATGTCATCATATATATGGTCAAAGAAAAAATATAGATTTATAAAATTTGTTTTTTTTCTAAAATCTATTCTATAATTATATATGAATTACATACCGAGTGAAGCTTTAAAAGTATAGTGATATGTGTGTGTTTGTGGTCATTTATATTATGAGTGTTAGTTATTTTCATTGTTGTTGTTAGATTTGATTAAGTTTTAATATTGGTGTTTTTTTTAGCTGCATCACTTCCCGAGTGAGCCTATAAAAGTATTATTATATTTGTGTGTGATATTTTGAGTATTAGTTATTTTCACAGTTTTGGTTAGGTTAAGTTAAGTTTTAATTTGGATAGGTTTTTTTTAGCAACATTACTTACTGAGTGAGTCTATACAAGCATATGTATTTATATTGTTATTTTCACAGTTGTGGTTAGGTTGGGTTAAGTTTTAATTTGTGTAGGTTTTTTTAGCTGCATTACTTCCCGAGTGAGCCTATATAATTATATTTGCACAGTTGTGGTTAGGTTGGGTTAAGTTTTAATTTGCGTAGGTTTTTTTTAGCTGCATTACTTCCCGAGTGAACCTATAAAAGCATATTCATTTATATTGTTATTTTCACAGTTGTGGTTAGATTGGATTAAGTTTTAATATTGGTGGTTTTTTTTAGCTGCATCACTTCCCGAGTGAGCCTATACAAGTATATTATCACTATTGTGGTTAGGTTGGGTTAAGTTTTAATTTGTGTAGGTTTTTTTAACTGCATTACTTCCCGAGTGAGCCTATATAAGTATATTTTCACAGTTGTGGTTAGATTGGATTAAGTTTTAATATTGGTGTTTTTTTTTAGCTGCATCACTTCCCGAGTGAGCCTATACAAGTATATTGATATATGTCTTTGTGTGGTCATTGCTTTTAGAGTATTAGTAATTTTTCACAGTTGTGGTTATGTTGGGTTAAGTTTTAATTTTTGTAGTTTTTTTTAGCAACATTACTTCCTGAGTGAGTCTATACAAGCATAGTATTTATATTGTTATTTTCACAGTTGTGGTTAGGTTGGGTTAATTTTTAATTTTGGTAGGTTTTTTTTAGCTGCATTACTTCCCGAGTGAACCTATAAAAGCATATTTATTTATATTGTTATTTTCAAAGTTGTGGTTAGGTTGGGTTAATTTTTAATTTTGGTAGTTTTTTTTTAGCTTCATTACTTCCCGAATGAACCTATAAAAGCATATTTATTTATATTGTTATTTTCACAGTTGTGGTTAGGTTGGGTTAAGTTTTAATTTGTGTAGGTTTTTTTAGATGCATTACTTCCCGAGTGAACCTATAAAAGTATATTTATTTATATTTTTATTTTCACAGTTGTGGTTATGTTGGGTTAAGTTTTAATTTTTGTAGTTTTTTTTAGCAACATTACTTCCCGAGTGAACCTATAAAAGCATATTTATTTATATTGTTATTTTCAAAGTTGTGGTTAGGTTGGGTTAATTTTTAATTTTGGTAGTTTTTTTTTAGCTTCATTACTTCCCGAATGAACCTATAAAAGCATATTTATTTATATTGTTATTTTCACAGTTGTGGTTAGGTTGGGTTAAGTTTTAATTTGTGTAGGTTTTTTTAGCTGCATTTCTTCCCGAGTGAACCTATAAAAGCATATTTATTTATATTTTTATTTTCATTTTTGTGGTTAGGTTGGGTTAAGTTTTAATTTGTGGAGGTTTTTTTAGCTGCATTACTTCCCGAGTGAGCATATATAATTATATTTGCACAGTTGTGGTTAGGTTGGGTTAAGTTTTAATTTGCGTAGGTTTTTTTTAGCTGCATTACTTCCCGAGTGAACCTATAAAAGCATATTCATTTATATTGTTATTTTCACAGTTGTGGTTAGATTGGATTAAGTTTTAATATTGGTGGTTTTTTTTAGCTGCATCACTTCCCGAGTGAGCCTATACAAGTATATTATCACTATTGTGGTTAGGTTGGGTTAAGTTTTAATTTGTGTAGGTTTTTTTAACTGCATTACTTCCCGAGTGAGCCTATATAAGTATATTTTCACAGTTGTGGTTAGATTGGATTAAGTTTTAATATTGGTGTTTTTTTTTAGCTGCATCACTTCCCGAGTGAGCCTATACAAGTATATTGATATATGTATTTGTGTGGTCATTGCTTTTAGAGTATTAGTAATTTTTCACAGTTGTGGTTATGTTGGGTTAAGTTTTAATTTTTGTAGTTTTTTTTAGCAACATTACTTCCTGAGTGAGTCTATACAAGCATAGTATTTATATTATTATTTTCACAGTTGTGGTTAGGTTGGGTTAATTTTTATTTTGGTAGGTTTTTTTTAGCTGCATTACTTCCCGAGTGAACCTATAAAAGCATATTTATTTATATTGTTATTTTCAAAGTTGTGGTTAGGTTGGGTTAATTTTTAATTTTGGTAGTTTTTTTTTAGCTTCATTACTTCCCGAATGAACCTATAAAAGCATATTTATTTATATTGTTATTTTCACAGTTGTGGTTAGGTTGGGTTAAGTTTAAATTTTTGGAGGTTTTTTTTAACTGCATTACTTCCCGAGTGAGCCTATAATAGTATATTTTCACTGTAGTGGTTAGGTTGGGTTAAGTTTAAATGTTTGAAGGTTTTTTTAGCTACATTACTTCCCGATAGAATTTAAGTATATTTGCACTGTTGTGGTTAGTTTAGGTTAAGTTTTAATTTGTGAGGTTTTTTTAGCTGCATTACTTCTCAAGTGAGCCTATAAAATTATATTATCACGGTTGTGGTTAGGTTGGTTTAAGTTTTAATTTGTGTAGGTTTTTTTTTAGCTGCATTAATTCCCGAATGAGCCTATAAAAGCATATTTATTTATATTGTTATTTTTACAGTTGTGGTTAGGTTGGGTTAAGTTTAAATTTTTGAAGGTTTTTTTTAGCTGCATTACACTCCAAATGATCCTATAAAAGTATACTGTCACGGTTGTGTTTATGTTAGTTTAAGTTTTAATTTGTGTAGGTTTTTTTTAGCTGCATTACTTCCCGAGTGAGCCTATAAAAACATATGTATTTATATTGTTATTTTCACAGTTGTGGTTAGGTTGGGTTAAGTTTTAATTTTGGTAGGTTTTTTTTAGCTGCATTACTTCCAGAGTTTGCCTATAAAAGTAGCTTTTCACGGTTGTGGTTATGTTGTGTTAAGTTTTTAGCTGCATTACATCCCGAGTGAACCTATAAAAGTATCTTTTCACTGTTGTAGTTAGGTTGGGTTACGTTTTAATTTGTGGAGGTTTTTTTTAGCTGCATTACTTCCCGAGTGAACCTATAAAAGTATATTTATTTATATTGTTATTTTCTCAGTTGTGGTTAGATTGGGTTAAGTTTTTATTTGGGGAGGTTTTTTTTAGCTGCATTACTTCCCGAGTGAACCTATAAAAGTATATTTATTTATATTGTTATTTTCTCAGTTGTGGTTAGGTTGGGTTAAGTTTTTATTTGGGGAGGTTTTTTTTAGCTGCATTACTTCCCGAGTGAGCCTATAAAAGCATATTTATTTATATTTTTATTTTCACTGTTGTGGTTAGGTTGTGTTAAGTTTTAATTTGTGGAGGTTTTTTTTAGCTGCATCACTTCCCGAGTGAGCATATAAAAGCATTTTTATTTATATAGTTATATTCACAGTTGTGGTTAGATTGGATTAAGTTTTAATATTGTTGATTTTTTTAGCTGCATCACTTCCCGAGTACATTACATCACCTCCCGAGTACATTACATCACTAAGTGAACGTTACGCGCGAACACGGGCGAAGCCGGGCCCCGACCGCCTAGTATATATATATACAGGACAGAGAAGGATGGAAAGTAATTGCAAGATGAGGTCGAGATAGCTCGACTAAAGTAAAGTAAGTATACTAGATTATATATATATTTATATATATATATATATATATATATATATATATATATATATATATATATATAATATATATATATATATATATACAATTTACGAAGTGTGACCCTATTGCCAATATGGCCTATTGGGTATAAGTTAAGGTATAACCCCCATAAATATAGGTTTAATAATTATGCATTCTGATATAGCCACCATTGCTTTAACTTATCTTTATCATTATAACATAGAAACTGCTTGTATGTTATTGCTCTCACTCGAATGATACTTTAATATTATTCTTAGACCGCACATACTGGATTACATTGTATTCTTTAATGAACTTCGTAATCTTATACTTGATGCACCCCTTTATTTTAAATTTAAATATAACTATTATCGGTGACTTTGACTGTAATTACCTCTCTATTAATCGTACGTATTACTCATTTAAGCCTATAGGTTATAACTTGTTATAACTAACCCACTATCAATGCTGGCCACCAACTTGATACTCATCCATTTCTCAAATAAAAACCATTAATTTGTCATTATTATATTCTATGATTGAATATATTATTTTGTTTACCTACGTTTATTTACTCCCTATATTACAGTCTATCTTATCTAGTCAATGAACATACTCTTATAAACTCTTAAATACTCTCTAGCCACACTAACTCAGGGTTCGTTTTTTGTAACGTACCACAGTACCACTATCCCACCTGTATGCTTATACATGTAAACTCAAGTGGGACTGTGGTACTGTGGTATGTTATAAAAAATACGAAATATCCCAACGTACCACAGTAACACAGTCCCACAGTACCACTTGAGTTAAATTCGCCGGCGTTTCAGATGGTTCATTGGAAACATCGATATAAATAAACCCTCCCTATATCTATATCGAGGATGATACTGATGTAATGTGGTACTATGGGACTGTGGTACTGTGGGATGGGACGTCGAAAAGTTAATACCACAGTCCCACTTGAGTTTACATGTATAAGCATACAGGTGGTACTGTGGTACTGTGCACAGTACCATTGTACGTTACAAAAAACGCACCCTTATATTGTTATTCCCCTGATTTCGTTATCCACAAATATGAACGGCCCTCTGCGGTATCAATCTCGTGCAAATATACGTATTATTTATCAAGTCAAAATATCCTTAATATCTAAAACTAAATCTAACTATTACATAAATAAAATCAATAACATCTCATCTAACACAAGTGACTATGTTACCTTTATATTTATTTACCATTCACCATCCATTATTATTCTTAAAACTTATATTTGTAATTGTTTGCCTATTTATCAGATACCACGTACAGTGTACACGTACGTACCACGTACAGTGTACGTACACTGTCAGACGTACACACTGTACGTCGTACACTAAATTATCGACTGTTATTTCCGTTATTCCTACTTCTCCCATATACATACACTTGTAAATATATCCCTTATTATATGTCTTAGTTATATTACTTTTTATCTCCTTCATTATTTTATTTATGCCCCCTCCCCCTTCTCAGATATTTATTACCTTAATAACACATATAATACCGTATCAATCTCCTATCGAGCCAAGTAATCTTCATTTAGTTCAAATACACTGATATGATGATATGCATTACCCGCATGCAATCACGTTATTATCCCATTATCTGTTATCTCCCCTTTAATAAGCCCCATTTAATACGCCGTAATTCCATATATTCTCCCGTGGTCGGTTGCTCTAGAAACAAAATATGTCTAATCACTTTCCAGAGACAATCTGTGAATAATCCTCTGTAAATCGGATTTCTCTGGACACAAATATGTATCTTTCCTCAGAAAAATAGCCTAGGTTGGATTATATATGTTTCCTAGATTAAGGATCTGTTGTTCTGGGAATTGTTAGCTCAAATTATTCGAGTAAGATATTCGAGTAATTCAGTAAAATATTTCTATAAAACTAGTATAATTTTATGATACTTATGTGAACAAATAACGATCATAAATAGTTGTCCTTATTAGAATTAGAATACTGTGGTTTTAGGGGTCATGTAAATGTGTTTTTAAAAAATTAATTATTAGATAGAAAAGTTAAAACTCGAATAAATAATACTGTATCATCTGTTAGAAATGTACGTTTTGGTGTTCCTCAGGGATCAGTATTAGGTCCATTATTTTTTATTATATTTATTAATGACATATCAAATATATTTAATAATGATGTTAATATAAATTTAAATATATATGCAGATGACACATCACTCTATATTTGCAAATTCAAATGAAGAATTGAGTAGTAATATGCAATTATATTTAGATAGATTATGTCATTGGTTTAATATAAATAAATTAAAATTGAATATTGAAAAAACTAAAATACTTCCTTATTTTAATACAAAAATTATAAATAATATAAATTTAAATAATGCGAACATAGAAATAGTAGATAGATATACGTTTTTAGGTATTATATTAGATAGTGATTTAACATATTCGTTTCATATTATAAATTTGTGTAATAAATTATCAAAAATTGTATATCTTTTTCGGAAGCTAACATTTCTTAACATACGCAATTTAATTATATTATATAATTCACTATTTTTATCAAATATGTCATATGGAATAGAAATATGGGGTAATGTTTATGAAGATAGATTAAAAAAACTAGTATTAATACAAAAAAAACAATTCGAATTATCAATAAAAATATGATAGACAAGTCTCAATTACCTCTGATTCGTTTATCACACACTAATAATATGTTTAAATATAATTCTATTTTAAAATTGAATGAACTCATAACTTTTAGAATAATATTATTTTTATATAACCTTTTACATAATAACTATAACATTAATCTAGATACATTTTTTATTTATAAAGACAAAACATGATTTATTTTACCATTAATGAAAACAACGAAATTTCAAAACACAATTTTTGTTAAAGGCCCAAAATACTATAATGATATAATGAGAAATAATATATTAAAATCTGAAAATATACATAATATACACAAATTAAAAAAAAGTATTAAAGAATTACTTTTTAAATAAATATTAGTTTTTATATTTTAGCATTTTAATAATTTTTAATATTTTTAATCTTCGTCAATTTTTAAAATTTGTATATTTATAACTACTTGGGTCATTTTTATGTTATTATATTTTTATCATTTTTTATTATTTTATTCGCACTTTTTTGTTATATAATTATTTGCACAAGTTTTAAACATACTTTATTTTAATTTGTATATACTAAACCATTTGAATCATTTTATTTTATTACATTTCAATAATTTTTTATTATTTTATTCGCACTTTTTGTTTTATATTTGTTTGCACAAGTTTTAACACATTTTATTTTATTAGTTTATTTAATGGATTGATGAAACATTATGAAATACGCTGAGGGACATTATTTTTATTATTATTATTATTCTCTTTATATATATTTCTTTACTCTTATTATATTGAATTCTAGTACACAAGTCTTATTATTATTGTATAAATTTCCCAAAGCTATTATATTCATATACTATGGAGGTATCGACTTAATAAAGCTAATTATAGTTTTCAATGATCCTCCTTAGACAATTGTCTATAAACTGATTTCATTCATTCATTCATTCATTAGATTAAACAAATATATAATCAAATATTAAATATTAAATTATTACATATATACATGTAATAGTATGTATATTCCTATAGGTCCTCAAATATTAAATAGGGGAGGTAAGGGGGTAGTGGCCGATAATTTATATGCCTCAGAAGATTTCTATTATATCGATAAATACTGAATTTTAGGCTCTTATTTTTTTGAATTAACTAGAAATCTTCAAGTTCAAGAATACTGTGATTTCACTTTTATATATAAAATGTTTATCCTAATAATATAAACGTTTGATTAGGCATTACAAAAAGCACTAAAATAAGGCAAGGCTCTAGTAGTGGCCGCTAATACCAGAAAATGCGATAGGTGTCTCGTAATGTATTCGATTTATATTTTTTTAATTATGTAATATTAAATAATAAAATTTATGATGGATATGTACCTTATTTGATTCAATGATTTAATTATATATACACATACTCTTACATATAAATAAGCATACATATATATAATCATGTTTTTTGTCAACATTTGACAAAAAATGATTATATAATAAATTAGAGTAATTAATTAATTATTTTAAAAAAAAATTTACTATATATTATAGATATTTGGATTATCTAAATATTGTATATAGAACTTTTTATCCTATCAAGCACCATTTAAGCGTTAATTAAAGTCCGCACATATCGATTATGACATGGGACAATGGAGTCCGCACATATCGATTATGACATGGGACAATGGAGTCCGCAAATATCGATTATGACATGGGAAATTGGAGTCGGCACATATCGATTATGACATGGGCCATTGGAGTCCGCACATATAGATTATGATATGGGACAATGGAGTCCGCACATATCGATTATGACATGGGACAATGGAGTCCGCACATATCGATTATGACATGGGACAATGGAGTCCGCACATATCGATTATGACATGGGACAATGGAGTCCGCACATATCGATTATGACATGGGACAATGGAGTCCGCACATATCGATTATGACATGGGAAATTGAAGTCCGCACATATCGATTATGACATGTGACATTGGAGTCCGCACATATCGATTATGACATGGGACAATGGAGTCCGCACATATCGATTATGACATGGGACATTGGAGTCCGCACATATCGATTATGACATGGGACAATGGAATCCGCACATATCGATTATGACATGGGATAATGGAGTCCGCACATATCGATTATGACATGGGACAATGGAGTTCGCACATATCGATTATGACATGGGACATTGGAGTCCGCACATATCTATTATGACATGAGACAATGGAGTCCGCACATATCAATTAGGTTACATTGTATTGTATTATATGATATATGCGATATTGTATTGCCTATCATGTTTATCATAACAATAATACATATATAGATAACATATTTTAATTTTCTAACAGTACTACCATCACAAAGTATATAATGAAAATAAATAATTATTTTTAATTAATTAAAATATGTGAAATATATTTCAGTTTGGAGTATCTTCCAGAATTAATAAAAATAGTTACCTTTAATGACAAAATAATTATTTCTCTAACACCTTTATATTTATCACCCTACAATTATTGTAAATTACTAATACACATTCAAGATGGCTATTGTAGACTACATAAAACGAATATGACTTTCTGGTTGTAAATGGAAAAAACTGCCTCGTTATGGAACAAGCTGACTTTATCTGGAACAAGCTGACTTGATGTGGAACCAGTTGCCTCTTGATAAGAAATTCACCCATCTCAATCTTCCGTAAAAACTAACAAAAACATATTTACTATATCTAATAGAATATTATTTTCAAATTTCTATATAATATTATACAAATCAATGCATTTATATAAATAAATTATATTCAATTCACTATATCATATAGTCTACATTATATATATTGAATATATGAATTTAATTCAATTGACTAAATTAATTCAATATTAATTAAATATATAAATAATATCGTGATCGGGATCCGGATCCGGATCGGGTAAGAAACTTATGATCTGGATCGGGATATGGAAAGGATCGGGTAACGACTTGATGATCGAAATCGGGAAAAGGATCGCATAAGAGAATAAATAAGGGATCGGGATCGCCGATCCAGAAAAAAAGGATCGGTGCACAATGTGCACTGCACATCACTGATTATACTTTAGATAATATTTTAATTATTATTGTTAATTGTGTAAATAAACTAATTATTATACACATAACTATATATATATGTGTGAAATTTCGGATCCGAACAAATTGTATTGTGCTTTATGCTGTACGACGTACAGTGTACATACGTAGATACAATATGTATCTAATTATTATATACAATTTATTATAATTTGTATATATTAATATTAAAATTATAATTATAATTATTTACATTATAATACTAAAGTATTACTATATAAATATATGTATATATTAAATATATATGTATTACATACAATATTATTATTATATATATATATATATATATATGTTTGTGTGTGTGTAATAAAGTGAAGTATGCAGATATATTGAATTCTATTAATTTGTCATTACGTTTTATAATCGATATAGTTACATACATAACTTTGTTTAGGTTTCACGATCGGTTGATAGTATATAAACCAAGTGAATATTTATATTACTGTAATCCGGGTTGCCACTTGACAAGGCATAGTACTCGTCAGCCACACGAGCAAGGTTACGTTAATACATTGTAAGCATGATGTTGGATTTGGCAAGGCATATAAATTATCATAGATACTTTATTTTGGCTAGGCATTTAAGCTTTACTAATTAGTACTCATTAATGAGTACTTTACTTACTCGTGCGTGGAGGAGCGCCCGCACGTTTTAATTAGCCGAGAAAACCTACACTGTAATTACAACAAACCAGCACCAGGGTTAAAGCCCCTGCCTTTATATTGTCAAATAGCAATGAGACTTCATTTCAAAGTAGTCAGAATGACGGTCTACCTCCAAACCCGTAAGGAAGGGGTACACTTGATATCGAAGACAAAAAAATGATACTGCTCAGCTGCAAGCAGTATATAAATATAGCCACAATGAATTTAATTTTTAATTTTAATTTAAATAACTCTAAGCGACAAGAAATATCAGAGTTATTAAATAAGCATAATATAAGTAGGTGTTAATTGGTGCCTATAATTGGTGTAGTAGATCATAAATTGGTACATACAGATGAAACACGATATGAAAAATAATAAGAATAGGAAAACTGACAATAATAACCACATCAGCATGGAGGAATAGTAATAATTCATCCTTAGGAGGAATTAGTATCATATTGAATAAGAAGACACTAGCATCATTATATGGGATAATAAAATAGAACGAATACGTTAACGTATAATGATAACAAACTTTCATGGTAATCCAAAAATACAATAATAATACATTACCTACACACCGTGTGAAGTTAATAATTACTACTTCCTTAGGGAAGCAGAAGACCATTACGAACAATTAACTAACGAAACCGTTTCAATTCCAAAGCATAATTTCCTTATTATTATTGGTGACTTCAATGCACACTTCGGTAAAACATCCACAAACCAATATACTTTCCATGAATTAACAAATTCTACCAGGGAGCTTACTACAAACTTTGCAGTTGAAACTAATATTATTACAATAAACACTACTTTTAGATAGAGACAAGGCAAATTATGGACATATATGTCAGATAGCAATGGGGCGAAATCTCAGATTGACTTTATTATAATACGTCGTAAATAAAGTAAAGACATAGTTTAAAGAACTGTGAAACATACAGAAGTTTCAGTAGCATCGGAACTGACCATCGTATAATTACGGTTAATTAACTTAAGATAAAACTCAGTCTATGTATTTCTAAAAAGATAACACCAATACCTATATATAATTGGTCCATGTTGAAAAAGCAAGGATAAAGTGCTGGCATACGGTGAAGGGTTACAAGAAGATATAGAAAACTATATAATACTAGTGAGAATACTGATCCATCTATAATGTATGAATATTTCATCATTGCTAACTAAGAAGCCATAATTATGGCTTTAAAGTCTTTAAAGACCCTGCTACCAAAGAAACCTATATATGTTATAAATACACTCCAACTTTAAGATACATATTGAAATAAACAGTACCGAAATTCAAATATTCTTACAAGTTTCAAAAGTGAATCTGCAAGATTAATATGATACAATAAAAACTGATCAACTTAATACTGCTGTAAAAGATATAGAAGACGCAAATAATCTAGAAAAACATGCAAAATGCTGGACATTTATAAATGCCATAACTGGAAGAAGGAATACTAAAAAAGGTTTTATTAAAGTTACTAACAATGATGAAAATGTTGTGAAATGGTATGAACATATCAACAAATTGCTGGGAACTGATCAATACCCTGAAAATGAAGAATTTATACCAGAAATCCTGTAAAAAATCTAAATTATCTAAATAATTAAAAAGGTATCTCACTTATATATGCATCGACAATCACGCGACAGGTTGATTTGCCGCTGGTGATCGGAGCCAACGACACGGTGAACTCTGCAGCCGAGGACGACCCCAACTCCGTGATCGCCGGCATGCCCGTCATCCGCGTGTGGAACAGTCCAGTTCTCCACTGCTGTACATCGTACTTGTACCACTTCGTACGGTTCAGGTGTTCTTGTTTGTTGTTACTTAACTTCTGGGGTCGACGGGGTGTAGCGATAGAATACAGGGGGGTAATTAGAAAGCGTACATTAGAAATTAAAACGCTATTAATTTATTATTTTTCCAAATTTTGGCGATCTGATATTAAAAAAAATAATATAAATTGTACATAATTAAAATGTACATAATATTTGCTGAGATTTATGATAAAATATATTCATTATTAAATGTTATCTATAATAATAAAACCTAATTAAGGGGACGAGTAACATTTGGTATAAATAGATTTTAATATGTAGGAGATAGTGAATTGGTATGTATTTTAAAAACCCTAAGGCTTTTTATACAATATAGTTAGACATCTAATTTGTTTGTTATTGTATAGAGTTTATTATCATCTATATGATAACTGATGTACTTTTTTTATTTAAATACCAAATATATTATATATTATTTTTAATTTTTAATTTTTAACCTTTTTAACCTTTAGTTAATTATAATTATATATAATTATATGTAAGTATATGTTCTATTACATATTTTCATTATGACTAACAAATTAAAAAACGATCTTTCCATTATAAAACAATTAAATATTTTTATTATAGTGAAAATTTGAATAATATTCATAAAAGGTAAATAATATCTTAAGGTTATAATGTTGGTTTTTAATATAATAGAAAATAAAGTTATAAGAAAATTTATTTGAGTTTTTTGATTGAGTATTCACAATATTATCAAAGATTTTGCGAAGCAAAGATATAACACTCCCTATGCATGCAACGTAATTTAGTAATATCCCTAACCGCTGCTAGCAGTAGTATCGAAATAACTGAAATAGATTTAGGTTCGGCTCTGTTTGCATACAACAATGTTTTCATTGCTCTATTAAATTACATGCAATATAAATTAGCTTTTACTCACTAAATATATACTTATAGAATTTAAAACATACATATAATATTTGTTTGTTATATATTAGTAATGAACACTTAGTTTTCATCATATAAATATTAATTTAAAGCATATTATTTAACATTTTAAAAGTGTATAGTTAAATACGAATTTACATTATAAACAACACATAGTTCCTAAAAGTAACCCGCTATAGGTGGCACCAGGGTATTTTGTATACAAATTCGAATTACACGATTTCGCGTACAACAATTGCACAGAAAATTACAAATAAACTTATTCTTAATAGTATTCAACAATTTATAAATCCTATTCTAAGGAATAGTCAGAATGGTTTTAGGCCAGGAAGATCCACGACAACTCATATACTTGCACTGAGAAGATTAATTGAAGAATTGAAAGCAAACAATTTATTATCAATAATATCCGCAATATCGACACTCTACGAGAACACACATGCTAGAGTATTAACACCAGATGGAGAGACTGACTTTTTCAAGAACACAATACAGATTTAAAAGTTGTCGACAACTTTAAATATCTAGGCTCATGGATGGCAAAATCGGATCAAGATTTCTATATAAGAAAATCAATAGCATGGCGGGCTTGTCATACAATTAATAGGCTTTGGAACTCTACACTTGATACACATTTAAATATCAGGATTTTCAAGGTAACCATAGAGACAATCCTCTTATATAGAAGTGAAACCTGGACTGTCGATAAAAATCTACGTAGTAAAATAGACGGTTGCTACACTAAGTTACTGAGAATGGTATTAAATGTATCATGGCGTAATAAAATATCAAATAAAATACTTTATAACGGAATTTAATAAATTTAATAACTGATGCTATTGCTAGTCTACGAATGATAATTGCTGGTCACTGCTTACGCCACAATGATGAAATAGCTCATAATCTAATCTTATGGGGACCAAAGTTTTGCAGGAGAAATCAGGTAAGACAAAATAATTCTTACATAGACAATCTAAATGATATTTATGAGATCCGAAAGGGGGGGAGATTGCAAGGCGAGGTCGAACGAAAATTCGCCAAAAGTAAAGTAAAGTAGGTATATTATTGTATTTAAATGTCTTATCATCTACCTACATTCTATTATTCATTTTGTAATTTATATTTTTAATCGTCTGTTA
>OZ025240.1:65985063-65987563 GCA_964019155.1 Osedax fenrisi | reverse complement strand
GGACTGATAGGCAACGAGTGGGCGGACACAGCGGTTGGAGCAGCAGCCACAAATGATACCTCCTCGCAAGATCACCAGCAGGCTATCACATATAAGTCGGAAAAAGCACTGATAGGGCGGGAAGTAGTGGACCCTCAGACGACCCAAGAAAGAACTAAAGCAGTATTTGATGGTCCCCGCGACCAATAACCTCTCTCACGTTGTGATCGGTACTAATGGCACAACTGAGAAGTGGGCACTGCCGGAAACTCGCTGCGTACAGGAACATCATATAGTCTAACTTCTCGTCAATCTGTCCACATTGTGAAGCGGAAGCAGAAACTCTTGAGCACTGGCTACAAGAATGCCCGGCGACGGCCGCAAAACGTACTCTTGTGTTTGGGGGGGCGGCACCCCAACTGTCAGTCTTGGTAACTTCACCCAAGGCTGTCCTAGCGTTCGCACATGGACTTTGGTCCATGTGAACGCCTGCCGCCAACAACAACAACAACAACAACAGCGAAGCAGTATCCGGCCTACACGTGGCGCTTCGTGTACTCCCTCAGGGAGGCGAAAAGGATATTCCCCCCGGCAAGACCAGCTCTCGAGCCGCAGGCTCGGAGGGTCTGCTACTCCCCCAGAAACACGGATATTTGTTATCCTCCCGGACAACAGGACTCGGCCTGGTTGCCTCGGGTGCTAATCACCCGAGCGGGTGATGTGGAGAAAAACCCAGGGCCTTCCTGCAAGGTATGCGGTAAGGTCCTGAGGAACAACCAGACATTCCTGACTTGTGTTGGGTGCGGAGACCTATCACATAAGCAGGAATGTTGTAGCCTGCTAAAGAGAGCCGCCCAAAGCAGAGGAGTTTGGGAATGTGTGTCGTGTAAAAACCCTCAGGTCAGGCCATTAACCCCGGTAGCATTGCAGGCATCCGTTGCCCCCTTGAGGACTAACATTCTTGTTGGCCAGACGATAGGGGTAGCAAGGAGCCCGGCCACAGCGGCCAATACGAGGCTCTGCTTGCTTTGCTACAGGAGCTTGAGGCGCACGTCCTCACCACTGTTATGTACAGGGTGTGGGAGAGAATCGCACAAGAGTTGCTCTAAGCTATCAAGAGCGGAACTGGTTATGGTTCTCGCTGCAGAAAGATGGTTATGTGGTGGATGTTCGTCCAGTGCGAACAGCGCGAGCACGGATCTCGCCGCTATCCAATCCATAACAAAGGTAAGGAAGGTCGAAGTAGAACTTCGACAAAACCTGAAGCTGATGCAGTGGAACGCAAATGGCATCAAGACGAAGATGGTCGAGTTGGAAGACAGGGCCAAATCTTCAAAGTCTGATTTCATCATGATCCAGGAGTCCAAGCTTAGAGCAACTGACCCAGACCCGAAGCTGAAGGGTTACACTACGATCAGGAAGGACCGCGGAGTTGGAAGAGGTGGTGGACTCATCACATTCGTCAAGGAAGATATTCCCTTCACAGTGGTGTCTCACACCGAAGCTGTAGAAGGATCGCTGTTGGAGATTCTGCTAGTCAATATCAACTTAGCATCTCTCAGCAAAACGATGTGCGCCAACGTGTACTGTCCCCCCACTAGAGGGTCTCAACAAGGTAGTGAGTTTGATACTCGGGAACTACCGTACGCTGAGAATACCATTGTTGGGGGTGACTTGAATGCCCACTCGAGACTGTGGGACAGTTGGCAGCCGGAAGATAGGCTGGGAGAAAAAGTTGAGGATTGGCTGGTAGAGAAGAACTTCAGCGTGGCGAATGATGGGGAGGCCACCAGGGTCAATGTCGGTACGGGCGGCCGTAGCGCACCCGATGTCACTCTAGTCCACAATAGTTGGCTGGACAAGGTGGAATGGGGCGTTATGGACTGCATGGGTTCAGATCACCTACCGATTTTGATAACTCTCGATATACCGATCACTACGCTTAAACCCACTACTTCAAGGAGTTTGAGGTGGAATTGGAGCAAGGCGGATTTCGAGGGCTTTTCCAACCAAGTAGAAATGGCTGTGCTAGTACAAAAAGACAGCATTGGTCGAGCTTCACTGGACGCTAGAATGGCGAGTCTGGTAGTTTCCATTACGGAAGCTGCCAACTCGTTCATTGGAAAGGTGAAGTCCTCGGCCAATGGTAAGGCCTGGATGACCAGGGACTTAAGGGAAGCCGTGAAGTTTAGAAACTCGCTCAGGAGGACACTCGGGGACAACCGCAGGGAGTGGGTTGAAGCCTGCAGGAGTGTCCAGGCCCTAATCCGCAAGGAGAAGGAGCGAAGATGGGTGGAGTTTCTAGAGGACGCGACGGACACAGCAGATCCAAACAAGATTTGGAGGGTGGTTAAGTCCCTGAGCGATAAGAGCCAGGGATCCACCCGTAATGAGTCTCTGGTACACAACGGACGGTTGTGCACCACTAGTAAAGCCAAGGCTGATGCTTTCATGCAGAGATATGCCGAAGTTAGCAGGCTGGACATCCCCAAGGCGGACAGGCTGAAGAAGTCTGTTCGTC
>OZ025240.1:65792563-65980063 GCA_964019155.1 Osedax fenrisi | reverse complement strand
AGCGTACAATATCGTGTATCGTGAACGTCAAGTGTGATGTCATTAAACCTAAGCACTGGCCACTGCATTTGTGGGCCACCTACAATGTTTTCCCAAACATATCCACTTGATCAGACGATTTTTAAATCTCGAGTCCACAACGAAATATGTGAAAGCGGTGCATGACGAATGAAGTAGAAATAGGGCGATAAAGGATTCTTCTAGAAGTACCGACCACCTGGCGTATTATAATAATCAATAATTATTAATATAACAACAAGAAATCATAGTTCTCATGAGATGCAGGGATAATGATAATAAATATACAAGTATTAACCATATCTACTGATACATATTTATAATGTTAATACAATATTATATATATATATATATCATATTTGGTGTTAGATATTGTAATCCTGTATATCTAACTATGTATAACAAGTATAACACCAAATATGATATATATTATACATATATATATATACACTATAAAACTATTAATAGATGAACACAATTATAATATGAAAATTAAGATAAAATATACGTCAAATTATATATATTATATATATATATATATATATATATATATATATATATATATATCCTATAAATATATATTTTATATAAAATTACACTATGAATAATAATACTAATATATAGAAAAAATATTAATATTAATAATTGAATACAGAATATATAACTTTAATATCATTTAGTCGATTAACAATAGTTACATTGTTAGTCGAATGGATACCTAAACGTATAATATATATATAGTATATGAATATTACTGGTTAGTCATTACTAATACTAATATTCACTGTACTGTAATGTATTCTAGAGTGATGAACTAATACGTATATATATTACGCTATAGCAAGTATTCTCATCATTGAGCTCTAGTTTATTAAATACAAATCATCTAAATAAAATGGAAAATATATTTATATTTATGTTTATATATTTATAAATTGTTATTTTATTAAAATTACATAATATCTTTATTTAGTACAAATATTGTATATTTTAAAACGATTTTCTATCAAGTTAACTACAGTTTTAGTGGGATACCCCTTACTTTTAGGCAATTTTCTTAAAATATAGTAACTTTATAGGGGATATCCCATTACAAATTGATAGAATTTGTTTTAAAGATTCAATATTTCCGATAACTTACCGGAAATACTTGAGGTGGTATTAATGGGATTAACCCCTTAAATGAAAATATTATTTGGATTTAAAAAAGTTAGGAAAAACCTAAATGTATACTTTTAAAATTTTTATGAAATATGAGAAATATTGTATATATATATTATTACACTACAGTCTATAAGTATATAGGTTATTAATATAATAGTTAGTTTATCTTATTGTTATGGAGAATAATAAATGTTGGAAATATATAATGTTTAATAATATTAGGATAAATACTAGAGACTTTAAGCTATTAAATAAGATAAATAAGATAAATAAAACTAATAGATAAAATAATGTATTGAAATAAGAATTAAAACCATAAATAGATGTGTTAAATTTTGGTATTGTAAGTAGAATTTTGTTGTTTTAGTTTTAGTAGGTTAAATACATTTGTAAGGGACAATTAGTAGCCTATATCTATTTTTTTATTTTTAAATACTACATTTAAAAAAATGTATATATCATTATTTTGTTCTAATAATAAAAAAGTATATAATTATATTATATATTATATTTTAAAATTTTAAATTATTGATTTCATTAATAGCGGAAAATTATTTATATTTATTAAATAAAATTGGAATTTCACAATTAGGTTTAGGTGAACAAGTATATAATTCGTAAATCTAATATTATTTTACATGAGATTTGTTATATAAATTATCATTTTTTTATTTATTTTAATAATGATTTGATTAATCATATATTTTCTAGTTGATTTTAATTTGTATCTATTAATTATAAAGTAAAAAAAAGTCCTATATATTATATTATATAATTTAGTAGGATATTATGGATACCTATTGAGGATTTTAATATTACGTAAGGATTTTTATATTTGTAGATTATTTGAATTATCAAATTAAACCAGTACGGTTTCATATATTAATATTTACATTTTCTATTAAATTACTATTAAATTAAATTAGATGTTTTATATATAAAATCGATTTACACGATTTCGCGTAAAATCTTTGGTATCATTATTTTAAGAAATATATACCATAGTATACTTACAGAATAAAAGGAGAATTAATATATATTAGTAATTGACAAAATATCAAATATTTCATTATATTTTTATTTATTAAATATTTTCTAATCAAATGTTATCAATATTATTATAATTTGTGAAATAAAATCTATATAAATAAAAAAATATTCAATAGAGCATTCTTAAAGTATCATTCGAAATAATATGAATTAAAACGTGGTGTGATTACAAAAACACGGCATTTCCATATTTATTATTTTATTATACTACTAATATAAATATATAAAACACATTATAATCTACACAGTTTATTAAGCAATTATTATCTATTGTATAATGTATATTATAAAGGAAAACATGTTACAAAACTTTAAACTAATGTATACATGCTATCAATATTAAACTAGACGTATACTAATAATAGTATAATATCTGTTTCTAAGACCTTTTAAGCAGTCTTTTGTTTTAAACCACTTATAAATTTGTGGCCACAAAAAATCTGACTTTTTCATAATAAATTATATTATAATCCAATTTGTTAATTATAAATTAGTAGGACATTTATTTTATTATAATAATCTATAGATTGGTGTATTTATAGGATATATATATACATGATTGAAAACAAAATAATTATTTTTGGAATATACTAACGTTTTGATATGTCCATATGCCCGCAATACCAAGAAGAACATGGCAGGAGATATAGCCGCCATGTAAATCACGGAAAGAGATACACTAGTTTTCAATAGTTTCAGTGGATTCTTCTCAAACGTATTACTTTCTTTAGTTTTTGAAACCACTGCCTGTAATGTCGATTTGTTGATGTAATAGCAAGTGCATAACGTCTGATAAAGCATATTTTGTGAAACTTTTATTTTTGAGTGATTTTATCGTATTGCATCATGATCGTGGAGTACATATTTGAATTTGATACAACAATCAATATAAAATCTCGTTTTTAAATCAATGATGTCGATATGATTATATTTGATTCATTATATAATTGAATACACATTATATTAATTGGAATGTCTACATACATAATATAAAAAAAATCGTTTATTCAAACCCAATTTATAAATAATTGATATTTTTTAATAAAATATTTATATAGAAATACAAAATTAAAAATATGAATGTATTTTATTTCATAAATAAATCAATATCTTTGATATAAAGATTGAAATCATTGAAATATAATTAAATATACCACTAAATGTATCACGGTGGGAGTACATAAAGTAACTACTGCAAAGATAATACATACGTATACGCTATGTGTAGGTTACTGGACCTAGTAGGTACTGCCTACTGTTCTTTGTAGAACCCGATTGGCTTTCGTATTACTATACATGTAGGGGAAAGTAATCTAATAAGGACACTTTAACAATAAATGGTCTTAACATTTTATGACATATTATTTTTATTAAAAAATTACAATATATTAATATTATATTATTATAGATATTATTGTGATTTTAAAATTTTATTTAATCTTTTAATTCCATAGATAACTGGGGTGTCCGTATTCGGTACCCATGTCCGAATACGGACACCCTGAGTTATAATACGGAAACCCTATATACCACTATATAAATTATATATTATTGATGAATCAATCATACAAATCATAATTACATTATTTATAATTAATTTTATGAATAATTTATCATAATTTAATAAGTTGATAATTTATTTATTTTTATAATTTGTTAATTATTAATACAATTTAAGTATCTAAATAATAAAATTTGTAGATTTATCTTTATTCGTGGTATTAATATTATAACGCACGCGGTTTTTATGAAAATCATAATAGTTCATACGCTGCTCGCTGATTGGTTATAAGGTATCCGACACTGTCCGTATTAAGCATAGATATAGAGTACCATAAGGTACTCTAAATCTATGGTATTAAGACATCTAGAGTGTCCGTATTAGGGACGTATATGACCTCTAGATATATGCTTATAACTTAACGAATATTTTATAACAAATATAACAATTATATATATATAATTACATTATATATATAATTTTAGAATACTTTATTTTTTAATAATATAGTGTTATATTTTATATTGAAACATTTGTATATTCTTGAGAAGGTTTTAAGTTGAAATTTTTTTTCATAAATTTAAAAAAAATAAATCAGTTTATTGGATATATCAGCAATATTTTGAATAATTAAAAAATAAAAAATACTTTTTTAAACTATTTATATAATTATGAATATGTTATTCTTTAACAATTTTGTTGTATGATTTATGGTTTCTGAGATACCGAGAGTGTCCTTATTTGGGCACTGTCCGTATTCGGTTACTTTCCCTTATATATATATATATATATATATCGTATACGATATATAGTTAGTGAATGTCATGTTATCATCGAATAATCTAACTTTACTTAGTTTTTGTGTGTATTTTTTAATACTCTATGAGGTATGCATATTTATTTATATGACCTACAAAATATCAAAAAATGTTTACAAAAATACAATTTTTTAAATTATAAATTCTTATCAATAAAAATAAACTTGAGTAAAAATGTTACATATGTTATGGATATATTGTAAAAAATTTAAATAAAATAAAACATTATTACTAAATTTATTTGAATTATACTTGAATCTACTTAGTAAAAATAAGTATTGTGTGTAAATCAAGTTTAAAGTTTTAAATTAATGCATACAAGTATATTTGTTTCAAAATGCTTCTTCTTATCAGTTTTATTTTACTTTAAACAAACCATGTATGTACCATTTTAAAGATAATATTTCAAATTTTAAAAATAAATCATAATAAAATAATACAAACATAATATTTTTCATTATTTGTACCCGTGCCCCGTGCCCTTAAGCATGAGCCATGAGATACTTCCACATATACAGAATAGGGGCGTTTTAATAAAATATTTAAAAGTATTGAATAATACATAATACATATAAATACATACATAAGTAGACACTTATAAGACAAACACTAACCTCTCCTTTACTGAGGTGAGCCCTAGCGAGTAGGATAGCTCCTATGACGCAATATATAGAGCCTAGGATACAGTAAGGACCTATTATCACAGCACTGAACACATAGTAGATGTTCTCCTTGAACATGAAGTAATAGCATTGTCCGGTTCCGTAGAAGTTAACCCACTGGGTAGAATAGGGTAGGGTAGAGGTTAATCCACCGTGGTAGGATAGGGTAGGGTATAAGTTAACCCACTGGGTAGAATAGGGTAGGGTAGATGTTAATCCACTGGGTTAGGATAGGGTAGGTTAGAATTTAACCCACGGGTGTAGGGTAGGGTATAAGTTAACCAACTGGATTAGGATAGGGATTACCCACTAGGGTAGGTATTAGGGTAGAAGTTAAATTACCAGGGTAGTGTAAGGTAGGTTAGAAGTGAACCCCCTGCAGTTTTAACTATATGTTAATCCATGGATTATGGTATACCTATAGGGATATCCCGCTGAGATAGGTGTTAGACTAGAAGTTAACTTACTAGGATATAGAAGAGTATGTGTATTAGGGTAGGGCATGGTGGGTATTTGGTAGGTGTTAGGGTACATGTTAGGGTAGGTATTAACACACAAAACTAAAATGAGTTCATCATTAAATATGTTCAAGTTATTCGATAAGGAGTAATATGTTTAATATGTTTTTATTTGAAAATATCCTATTGATATTGTCTATAATATATATATATATATATATATATATATATATATATATTCATATAATGTCAATTATACAGCTAACATACATTTATTACAATTATAATGTTATATTATAATTACCTATATATGATATATATCATATATACATTATATATGTATTTCATATATTAAATATATTATATATATATATATGATAGATATGAAAATAATCAAAAACCGAGAAACGCTGGGTCGGGTACGGATACTAATATTTTGAAATATTTGTAGACAATTTTTTTAAATATATTTTGTAATATTTTGAGATATTTGTATCAATAAGTTACGAATAAATCTTTAAAACGAATAACTCTGAGTAGGATACATTTAGAATTTAATTTAGTATTAATTTTAATTTTAGTAAATATTAGCAATGCAAAATCAGGAATAGCTATAATTAATAAATTATAGGATAGGAAAATAATGAAAAACAGAACAAAATCAGGTCGGGTACGGCTAGTAAATATATATATATATATATATATATATACATATAACATATACACCGTAGCGTACACTATTGTACTTCGTATACGTATTACCATGACATTATTCCACGGATGAATGATTTCCACAAGACAGACAGACCACGCTATTGTTATGCCGATGATTGTGTTCATCTTGGTAGAGAGCCTAGCGTGTAGAGCTGGACATGCGATAGCCAGTAGTCTGAGATAGGCGTGTTTGTATGTGTGTATGTGTGTGTATGTGTGTGTATGTATGTGTATATGTGTGTGTATGTGTGTGTGTGGTAAGCTTGGTGGAGGGGTATAGGCAACTCGTGTATTTATATTTACATTATTGTATTACATGTACTTATGTACAGACGTATACATGTATGTGCATGTACAGATGTACAGATGTATACGAGTACAGATATATACATTTATACACTAATACATGTATAGCTACATATGTATTCCGCATATATATAATATCATATAGAAATAATGATTGTGGATTTATAATATATATTTATGATATTGACACAGTACCTACACAGCACCTAATATGCTACGTCTATAGATGTAGGGTTACTGTGTTTATTATACACTATATACTCCTAAGAATATACATTATATATATACATTATGTATCTATACAGTGTACAATGTACAATGTACAATGTATATATATATATATGTATATATATATAATATATAATGTATAATATATACTGTGTATTATATAGTATATAATGAACAATATACATAAGTGTAGCCGGATCTACTGCAGTATATGTATACTGAACACTTCCTACAGGGTTCATACCAGCAAACATACCAGCAAACATACCAGCAAACATACCAGCAAACATACCAGCAAACATACCAGCAAACATACCAGCAATATGTACCAACTCTAGCTACGCAAATAATTTGTATATCTACACCATGCAAGCTAAACCTATCGAGACTGATTAGTATGATATGATCGACTGTGGAGAACAGAGCCAGGTATCTGATGACGATGTAGGGGTAACACCCCTCTCTAGTCCAGTTTATCAGACGGTACACGTCGAGGTAGCGTAAGGTGGTCGACAGACAGTTGATTAGTCCACCTGTTACGGGGGGTGGGGGTAACTACAGTTGTAGGTGGCCGGGTTTTGTGTAGGGGTAGGTAATGTGCGTATCGCCTAACCATTAACTGTATAATTCACGTACTGTATAGTATATACCGTATATAGTATATAATGTATACTTAGGTATATAGTATGTATATTACATACTATTTATAGTGCAGTATCACATAATAAAAAAGGTAATATGTATAGTATACTATATACTAAATAATATATACGTACGTATATAGTATGTATATTACATACTATTTATATTGCACTATCGATTAATAAAAAAGTTAATATATATATATATATATTAATGTTATTTACCATCGTATTATTGTGATTAGTAAACTATATATAGTTATATAACAGTTGCTATTATGTCAACACGTTATCCTTTCATGCGAAGATAATGCAAGTTGTACAACGCCTATCAGGAATATTTCTGGAAAATATATATCTTATCATTGTTTATATAATTGATTTTTATTTATTTCTATAATATGTCATAACATCTTACATGTTTGCCTTAAATACTTGTTGCATTAAACTATACGATATTGAACTATATATATATATATATACTTATACAATATATATATATATTGCTTGGTAAAATATTATTTAGTTATTTTGTATGTTTTGGTAGAGTCTTTTCATCACCCTATTCATACGTATACGTCTAATATTACAGCAAAGCTGATATCGTGTTAAAATATCTATGTTTTAACGAAACCCGATCATTAGTATACGCAATTGAATAAGAACACTTCTTAATTATATAATTTCTAAATATTATTTCAAGACATACATATATATATATATATATATATATATATATGATATCATATTTGATGTGTTTTGAACTAGCGCCCTACTATCCTACGCCTTATCTGGCTGAACTAGGCGGGCACTTATAACATATAGCATACCTACTATATCTTACCTATCGTAAGACTGATAAGGTACCAGTTGAAGAAGTATCCTCTGTGCTGTTTGCCGAGCAGTATGATCAGTACCAGGGCGTTCATTACCACTCCGATGATGATGAAGCATGCATGTATACATTTATTAGCACACGGGTAGTTTATATTGTAATTGTTTAGTTATGGGGTGACCTAACATAATTATATTAATTTTATAAATTCACATATATTATTGAACTACACTGATAGCAAAAAGAGTTTTCCGAGTGTCCCTGTATTATAACTCTTTTCGAGCATTAAGCAATGGAAAACTCTTTTGAAAAAGGGTATTCTAGCTTTTAATAAATATAAAAATTCTTTACTAAAAGAGTATTCTAGATATTAATAAATATAAAAACTATCTACTAAAAGAGTATTCTATTAATAAGTTAAGTTATTGATATGGGTTTAGATATAAAATAAAATATTAATATAAATATTAGTATCTTAACAGAAATTAATAATAGTATCGTAACATGAAAGTATTAACTCGTATATTACAATATATTATATAATTTCATTTAAGTTAGATTTAAAACTTAAATTCAATAATAATAAATTTGTAATATTTAATACAATATTTAATCAATATTCAATTTCTATATATTCAATATTGAGAAATTATTCATCATGATTACTAATTGTATTATCAATATAATTATTATTACAATTTTAGTTGATAATTTAGATAAATATATAAGATACTTAATACTTAATAATATAATTTAAGTTTTTAAAATAAATATTTTATTTATTAAAACAGTATGTTAACCTAAATATACAAAATAATTAATAATTAATTTGCATAAACAACAATATAATAAATATATTAAAATAAATAAAAGCTATAATATTTTATTTTTTCTATATTAAATAATTAATATAACTATAAGTTAGGTAATCTTTACATCAATTCTACAGAAAAGAGTATTCTACATTATATAAAAATAGTTTTGTAAAATAGAACTATAATGTATATTATAATATATATATATATTAAATAATCTTTTGGTATTTTTTATTACTGTTATGATATGTAATACTCTTTTGTATTTGGCCATATTAATAGGGGAAAGTAAACGAATACGGACAGCGCCCGAATACGGACACTCTAGGTATCTTAGAAACCATAAATCCTACAAAAAAATGTTTAATTAATAAAATATTCATAATCATATAAATAGTCTAAAAAAATATTGCAATATATTCAAAATATTCAAAATATTGCTGATATATCCAAAAAACTTATTTTTGTATTACGTTTTTAAATTTATGAAAAAAATGTCAACTTAAAACCTTCTCAAGAATATATAAGTTTATAAATATAAAATATAACACTATATTATTAAAAAATAAAGCATTCTAAAATTATATATATAATTTTTATATTTGTTATCAAATATTCATTAAGTTATATTAGTTATAGGCATATATCTTGAGGTCATATAAGTCCCTAATACGGACACTATATATGTCTTAATACGGATACCCTATAACCAAGTGCCGGTCAGTGTATGCAATATTCTCATATTCATAAAAATCGTGTGCGTTATAATAATAATACCACCAATAAAGCTAAATCTAATTTTGTTATTATTTAGATACTTAAATTGTATTATTAATTAAAAAATAGTAAAAATAAATAAATTATTAACTAATTAAATTAGAATAAATTATTCATAAAATTAATTATAAATAATGTAATTATAATTTGTCTGATTGATTAATCAATAATATATAGTTTATCTAGTGGTATATAGGGTGTCCGTATTATAACATAAGGTATCATTATTCGGACATGTGTACCGAACACGGACACCCCCGTTATCTATGGAATTAAAAGATTAAATAAAATTTTAAAATCACAAAAATATCTATAATCATAGAATATAAAAATATTGTAATTTTTGAATAAAAATAATGAGTCATAAAATGTTAAGACCATTTATTATTAAAGTGTCTGTATTAGGTTAGTTTCCTCTATATAGAAAACTTATTTTTAAATAAAGAGTTTTCTACATTATAAAAAAAAAGAGTTTTCTAAATTTTAATACATGCTGGACAACTCTTTTTTCTAACAGTGTATTATTAAGTATATATATATATATTCGTTTTATAAAAAAATATAATATTTATATAATAGGATATAATAAACCTACACTTATTACCTTTTAGTATTTTTTTTTACAAATATTACCTATAGGTATCGTATACGATATTAATATGCTAATTATTATACATTTTATATGCATAGATATGGAGAAAAGCTACATGTGTATGATTATATGACTATTACCTATATTACAATACATACAATAATAAATTACTAATTCATTTTATTATCCTATTGTTTAACGTTAAACGTACATTTTATATAATAATAAGTAAAACACTAAGTTTTGCCAATATATAGATAAATACTATTTATTAAAATATGTCACATGCATACACCTACCATTGAAACGAATTTATAATCATACGTAAGAATTGAAGGTACTGCCATCACGGTAGATAGATCTGAAGATGACGTAACATTCATGATGGCGTCCTTGGCAACGGAATCGTTCCGGATATAGACGAACAGAACACGACTTTACTCGATGCGATGCTCGAATGGATTAATGTACCCACTATAGAACGTTGCGCTATTTATCTGTAAAAGTCACGTGACGTGAACGCATCATTACGCGATCTCTCGTCATGTATCGTAATCTCTCGCGATGTCACGTGTGACTTATCGGGTGTGAATTCAGTTTCGCTATTTCGTAAACTTTATGAAATCTATATTTAGAACTACTCTCAACGACAAAATATACACTCTCGGTAATACGTTACGTTATTAAGGTTACATAATATCGATCTGGTATTATTTATGTAGAATTCGTGTGTAAATATCATAAATATATATATAATCAGTTGAGTAAACTCTACCTACAGGTATAAATTAGTATTTAGTATATTAGTATTTAATATTAGTATTTATTTGTATGTGGAACTTGGAATATATATATATATATATATATATATATATTTCAATATATTCACGAGCATTTAATGTATTTATATAGTATTGTATTTTTATAGTGGAATAGGAATAATATACTATTATCCAATATGTTCATCCTATCAAGTAACTTAGATACAGTTTTACTTATCAAAAGTCTCCAATGTCCCTTCGAAGCGCTCTCGTATCAAAGAACCCGTGCACCCATGGGTTCTGCAGATGTTAACGATATCGTCTCTCGAACGAGAGCCCATCATTGTTTATACATAATTATATAATATCAATTCTAAATATTATTTTAATGTTCAGGGTAGAGTTTTAACTCGCTTCCTATGTGTGTCTGTCGCCTGATTAAAATTAAAAATGTGTTATTAAAATATTTCAATTCACTTAAAATGATGTATACGTCACTTTAAAGTTACTACATGTGACTCAAATATAAATTATAAACACAAATATACCCTATAGGGTCATCATAAGTCAACAAATTCGTGTGTCAAATAATAATTTAGAAGCATCTCAGAAATTGTTTTGAATTATTTATTTTTTAGAAATCTATATCTGATGACCCTTTTGACGAATCATTATACATTTTCTTAGAGTATAGTATAGTATAGTATAGTATAGTATATACTCAGTATACACCTAATGCAAAGTTAATAATACATAATAATATGTTATTATATAATATTATTATAATAAATGTTTAGATACATTTATGTTATAAAATAGGAATAACAAACTTTTAATAACTTTAAATGCGATATGGAGTTATAAAAAAAGAATTTTGGACAAAACAATGGCATATATATTACATGTACTTCACCTATATTGAATAAGTTTACAGTTAATCTAAAATTGTAATTTTCATAAGTTTATGCATTCTATATCTGTTTTATGAATAATTTAATTTTACTTTTTTAATATATTAACATGCTTATTAATTGATGATTGATTTTGTATGATATATTTTTGATATATAATTTCTATAAGGATAACACTGAATACATTAATTAATAAATTACAATATTTTTTACTATTTATGGATTATTTAATTATTAACACATTAGCATATAATTATTATTATTTTATAGTCTTATGATTATCAGCTATTTATTTGTAACATGATGGTGATAATAATGATGATGCAGATGACGGGGCTGACTATGGGGATGATGATGATGATGCTGCTGCTGCCAGTTTTAATCTTATAATAAACAACGACTAATTGTGACAACCCCACCCTGTTATTATGATAACCTACCTTCGCGGTAGATACTCCGTTATGTGGTCAAGTGTGACCATTGTAATCAATAGGAGGCAGAACTGATGACTGACCTACGCCGTAAATATAATAATGTAAATTTAATAATACCATGTTATCCCTCCCTCCTCCCCAGTACACTGAATTATTAAATTACAAACGAAGGTTTCGCCGACCCCTAAATCCGCAAGTTTGGACATTTTTTATTAAGATACAGTCTATAATAACGATTTAAAAAATAAAATTCACGCGATTAAAAATATATATAATTATATAAATCAGTAAATATAATACATTTTCTACTATCTTATATCTAAATAAAGATATAAATTGATGTATTATGTCTACATTTTGTTAATTTTTTATAAATTTGTTGTAAACATCCGATTTATATATAAAACTATATATTTTACACGTTTTAACATACACGCAATGTATATGCTAGTTTTTAATTTCAGTTAGATAATAATTGATTGGTTTATTAGTGACCATTAAGTAGGGTCGCAGAAGGTATATTTCACAAGGTATATTTCACTAATTTATAATATATTATTAGTATATATATATATATATATATTGTATTTTAGTCGAGGAGTTTATTCTCACTCGACCAGATATTGCAATGCTTTCCATCCTTCTCTTTCCATCATCAGTGTTATTAATTCGTCTTCTTCTTCACACTCGCGGTGGTTCTTTAAGATGTCTATGAATGTATATCTCCCTCTGTTTCGTATATCGTTATTTGGCTTCCATGATATTAAGTTATATGCTAGTTTGTCGGTGTGCCTTATGCAGTGACCTGCTATTCGCAATCTTCTTTATTTTATCACCTCAGAGATATTTGGCATATCCATGTATAGTTGTGTATTGGTGACCTTATCTTTCCATGATATATTTATAGCCATTCTAAGTAACTTGGTATAACAACCATAGATTTTTCTTACGCATTGTGGAGTCGATTATCCAGCATTCGCTACCATACAATAATATAGGTTCGATTGTAGCTTTGAAAGTTCTTATTTTCAGACTGTTTTCCATTTTGGAGTTCCACATTGATTTCATCTTGTGTCTTGCTGACCATGATAAAGCTTTGCGAATTTCAAAATCATTTTGTGAGCTAGCCATCCACGATACCAGATATTTAAAATTTGCAACATTGTTAATCAGCGTGCCACTGTTTTTATTTTAATATTTCCGGGATTGTGTGATTGAACGTCATGACTTCAGTTTTATTTGAGTTCAGTTGAAGAACAATGTTAGTGAATTCTGTTTCAATGGATGTTAATAGTTCATGAGCTTGTTCGACTTCTTGCGATAAAAGTGCTATATCATCTGCGTAACTGAGGTCTGTTAGCTGTATTACTGGATGTCGTATCCCATTTCATGTCCGAATTCTGCTTATCGATCTTAAATGGCTTGTCTCATGGTGTAATCCAGTTGTATCACAACGGCGCTAGTGTGTCGCTTTGCAAGACTCCCTTTGCTATTTGAAAGTTGTAGATCTCTCCGTCAGGTGTTATAACTTTTGCGTAAGTGTCTTTATACGTTAAGGCGATCACTTGTATAATGTTTTGGGGGTATATATTATGATTCTAGTCAGAGCTGGGCAGTATCGCCGATACAGTATATATTAAGGCAAACAATTAGTATCGTAGATACATTTGTATTTGTATCTATTATAAAAATTATAAAAGTATTTGTAATCGTATCTATTAGTCATAAATAGTATATACGATACGTATCTACTAAGACAATTATTTTAAACAGATACATTTTATTAAATAATATATCATTTTGTCATTATATTTATTTTATATCAATATTTTATAATATCATTTTATAAATTAATTTTAATATATATATACATTATATATATATTTTTTAATAAAATATCTTTTGTAAATATTGAAATTAATTAATTGTTAAAAATTATGATATATCAATTATATTTATCCTCAAAATTAATAATCCTGATTTATTCTCAAAAACCATTATATATATGTATATAATGCATTTATTGAAAACAAAGACATTATTTTGATAATATATTTTATATAATAATTAATTTATAATTCAAAATTATATATTATATAGAAAGATAAAATCATTTTAATAAATATGAAAATTCTAAATAATAATAATTAATAATATATTAATAATTTATTTTTTGTATATTTGATAATTTACTATATTCATGTTTAACATTCGAAAGTAAAGGTCGCTAATTATTTTTAGTTGAAAAATAGTATATTGTAATAATGTATATTTCTCTATAGTCTGTAATGGGCCATTACTAATGGCTCATAGTATAATTTCAAATGAAATAAACGCTGGTACACTAACATATTCATCGTGGGCTTCATTAAATGTCAATAAATATCAACAAATGTATTCTATATCATTTATTGAAGAACACGTTATAAGGTGTAAATAGTTAATATGTCTTTTTATTGAGGTATCCCACTAGCAGTATTTCCAGAAATAATGTCCTGAAATATTTTTAGAAAGTTATTTTCTAGCAAGTTAACTACAATTTTAGTGGGTTATCCTCTTACTTTCCGGCAACTTTCCGGAAAAATAGTAACTTTAAAGAAATAAAAATTGCTAGAAAATCACTTTCTATAAAACATTTCCCGACATTATTTCCGTATAAAGGGGGTATCCCACTACAAGATTTTCCGGCAACTTACCGGAAATATTGTAACTTTAAAACCATTTTCTATCAAGTTGTAATGGGATATCCTGTAAAGTTATTATATTTCAGGCAAGTTGCCGGAAAGTAAGGGGGTTTCCCAGTAAAATTATAGTTAACTTTATAGAAAATAGTTTTAAAGTTAAAATACTTGTAGTGGGATACCCCCTTAATGTTCCTTGATATGTACTTTCAAATCTACATCGATGAATATATATATATATATATATATATATATATATATATATATAAATATAATTTATATCTATATACTATATACATTATATATACTTATAATGTATTTGTATCTACTAAGATGTATCTACTAAGAAAATTATGTATTTGTAATTGTATCTACTATGATTTTTTTTAAAGTAATTGTAGTAGTATCTATAATAAGAAAAAAGTGTGTAATTGTAATTGTATCTATTATACATTTTTCGAGTATCGTGCCAGCTCTGATTCTAGTATACGGAGCATTATTTCTATGTTGATACTGTGAATGCCTTCTTAATATCGACATCAATTATAATAGGCTTACTATTGTTACTTTTCACACCTTCGATTAAGCGTCTAAGAGCTAATATGTGTCATTACTGATTGTTATTTACCTTAAGGTCATTACCTTAAGCATTTCTAATATAGATATATTCTTCGTTCGTGAAAGGTTCAGTTTGTATAGCGAGAGTAGACCTACTTTCACTGATAGTATTGATTTGTATGGAACTTGTTTCATTTTCATGTCCCTCACCTATCAGTTTCTTAAAGTACTCGTGCCATTTTCTTACATGATCCTCCTTGCTAATGGCCTTGATTTACCCTCTTTTTTGGTTTCTCCGTCCAGTCACTTTTTTAGTTAACTTCCAACTCTCTGCATGTATACTTTGTTCATTGGATTGTTCAATACGTTTGATCTTGGAGTTTAGAATTTCGGATTCAATGGTGTATTCTTCTTTTAGAAGTTGTTTAGCTTTAGATCGTTTTTCTTGTGAATCAGTTGTGTATAGAACGTTTAGAGGGTTTTTCTTAAGAATGCATGTGCAATAACAAAGAATCTCATTTTAAATTGATCCATGATATTAGATGTATTTTCTTAATATTATCAGTTACAAAATGTAAAGATACATATAATTGGGGAATTTCATTTTAACTTAATTTAATAGTTACTTTAAGGAATTTACCCTCAAAATGTAGTTTACCTCTAAAAGTTATGTTTTCTGAGCAATGTATCTTACAGAAGTAAATATAGCTCCCATAACAATATTTGTATTGTATATGTCATTTTTATTATATACATATATAATCATTACATATTAAATACTATTTCTATTCTCCTATTTCATTGACATACGATGCATATTAGATTTCTCATAATTATAGTTATTACTATAGTAAATCGTTCCATTGCAATGCCTTGGAATGCCTTTTTCCAATTTGAATGACTAGTAATTATAAATTCTGACATACTAATTATATGAATGAATTTAAAACAATAGTTTAGTTTTATTTATTATAATATTCCAAAACTGTCATCAATATGTTTATTATTTCAATTCAATAGAATGAACTTAAGTTAAAATGGAGGTAATTTAAAATGGACATAATTATGTAAATTTTATTAAAAAATATTAATTGAAATCTAATAAATATTAAATAATATTCTGACTAAAATTGAAGATTATAATATGTATTTTACTAATAATCGCTATCTACTAATATTACATTTTCTCTTAATTATTAAATTATTTTGTAAATATTCGCCAGAACAGGGGGTCCAAAGATATCCGAACCCCCCTTATTTATAAATGAGGGTGTACGGTCACATACGACCCCAAAGAGTGTTTTTATTTTACATTTCATACTGCCTCATACTAGATTCTATATATATGGTGTTCATGATACTATTATATTAAACCATATACATTTTGGGGCATTATTGGTGATGCGATGGAGGTTTTAAAACAAAAATTATTTAAAAAAATAAATCTCGAAATTTCGTTACTCCTATATAATTGTATTGTATATGTTTATAAACAAATGACCTTAAGGACATTTATTTGAATTCTGTATATTTTATTTGTATTTTATTGTAATGGGTATATATATAATAATGAGTAATTTTCTAATTTTCTATACTATATTCTTCTAATAGATAACATTAATATATAGTAAATATTATCTATTGTATACCTAATTAAAATATTAGTTATTAGATAATTAATTTAAACAATAAAATAAATGTTATATATATATAAACATTTTCTAAAAATTAGGCCACTTTGACATTTATTACAATTTTAAAGAGCTATATTTTTAATTTATAATACTTCAACGTTAAAATATAACATATTAAGATTAGGTAGGACAAAAAATCTTAAAATTTGTAAAGGTATGCCAGGGTAGTTATTATTTTTTTGGCCAAATTGTAATATATAATGATTAATTAATTGTTTTTTTTTTTATTATATATAATATAAATTTATCAAATATAACGATTATGTACAAAATTATGAGAGGTCAAACAAAATTCTGGAAAATCATATAATTAGAAAAAAAATCCTAGAAATAAAATTATTTTTTTTATAAATTTTATATTATTCATAGGAACTATACACATTACACATATTCTGAAAATTTCATAATTGTATCTTAATTATAAATGTGAAAAATATACATATTTGTTTTTTTTTTGGAATTTTCCTATCTATTCCCATGTTATTTTTTTTGTAAATTGAACATGCCCTCGCACAGCTAATATTGATCTAAATCAAAAATACAATTTGTTGGGTATTCTTAATACTAATATGTTGATGAATCAAATGAAGCAGCCGAATCCATCATCAACATAATGTTTAAAATCACTCTTAACGAACCCCCTAGGGACCCTGGCCAGAGCTGGGCACGATACTCAAAAAATGTATAATAGATACAATTACAATTACACACTTTTTTCTTATAATAGATATAAATACAATTACTTTAAAAAAAATAATAGTAGATACAATTACAAATACAGAATTTTCTTAGTAGATACAAATACATTATAATTATATAAAATATATATAAACATATAGATTTATAAATCATATAGATATATATTATATCATATAATATATATATATATATATATATATAAATATATATATATAAGTATATATATACCTATTCATCGATGTCGATTTGATAGTACATACAAAGATTTTGCGAAGCAATCATTCAAAAATCTTTGAATCTTTGGTACATATCAATGATCTTACATTACACGGAATAATATCCCGAAATGTTTTCTAGAATATATATTTCTATTTAATTGTTCTCATTAATTTTAATACTGCAATCTTCTCGCTACATCCCTCATTCTACCCCACATTGATTATTATAATTCCTATCCCTATAGGGACATATATGCCTCCTCACAATCTAATAAATAAACGCCTTCAAAACACAGCTATCAGATTTATAAATTTTTCAACATAGCCTAACATTCCAGAAAACATATATCTCCTCTAAGAACCAACTTACATTGGCTGCCAATAAAATCCAGTATAATTTATAACATTTCACTCATCATACATTTATCTACTCACTATAACACACCAGACTATCTCGCCAACTTACTAACTTCCCAACATAACTATTTACAACAACAAAAATAAACAAATTAAAATTAAAAACTGCAGTTCTATCATATTAACATCTGCCCAACATTAATCTTTCTCCGTCCATGCTCCAAAAATCTGGAATGATCTACTTCACCATATCCGGTCAATTGACTCAACTGTAATACTCAATTTAAATCTCAAAACATGTTCTTTCTACGTTTTCTCAATAAATACATTAAAAAGCACGTCCGAAAACTTCCATAAAGTAGCTGATGGAAGTGCTTAAATGAATTAGGTAACTGGTAACAAGTAACTAAAATTATAGTTAACTTGCTAGAAAATTACTTTCTAGCAAACAATTCCGGACATTATTTCCGGAAAAACTGGTTGTGGGATAGATATACCTACCCCTTTTAAAAGGACATATTAAATACTTACAACGTGTTACCTTATAACGTGTTCTTCAATAAATGATATAGAATAAATTTGTTGACATTTAATATTATTTAATGATACCAACGATGAATTTTTAGTGTATACATTGGTTGTACACACGCTGGTATTAGGGCCGCAGGAACAGGGGGTCGTGGGTGTCCGGACCCCCCCTTGTTATAATCAGGGGGGGTCCGGATATCTTTGGACCCCCCCTGTTCTTGCACCAAATTATAAAAATAATTTAATACTTTTTAATAAGTTGTTAATAATTTAGAGAAAATTGTATGTTAGTAGATAGTGATTATTATTAAATATGTGTATAGTTGGAATAACAAAGATCAAATGTTATCATTCCAGAAAAACTGGTACAATAAATTGCAATGGATTCATTGGTGTAGTTACAAGGAATCAGTATTTTGCTTCTATACAATATATTGTGTTAACAATTATAAAAAAAAACAAATCGTGATAACATCCAATAATTTATAATGACTGGTTATTCAAATTGGAAGAAGGCATTATAATGCCTATTCTATAGAACGATTTACAAGTCAAGGAAAATAAAATATGTATTGAATTGCAGTGGAAGCGGAGAATAATAATAGCATTAAAGATGTAATGATCATACATAATAAAAATGATATACGAATTAATAATATTATTCCGAGAGCTATATTTAATTCCATTAGATACTTATCGCAAGAAAAATAGCCTTTAGAAGTACGGAACATTTTGAGGGTAAATTCCTCGAACTATTAAAATTAAGAAAAAATGCAATTCCTAAATTATAATCATGGTTAGGTTATGGTTAGGTTATCCTACATATTTTAACTGACAATACTAGGAAGAGACACCTATTATCATAGCAAATTCAAAACGAGATTATAGAAATATTTTTATATGCTATTTTAAGAGAACTTATTAAACAAATATATGCATATAGCCATGGCTTCTACAGTATAATGTGTGATAGCACCCATGATATTTCAGGTATTTAAATGTTATATAACGATTAGGTTATATATATTTATAATAATTATTATAAATTAAAATAATTAATTATATTATAAAACTTTTCTGGAAACGAACAAGATTCGATATGCATTCGTCATGTCAATACAAATCTTGAAGTTAAAGAAATATTTGTTGATCTATACGAAATATCTAATACAAAAGTAGAAACTATAGAAAATATGCTAAAAGATGTATTGATAAGATTGTGTTTGCAGATAGAGAATTTACGTGGTCAGTCGTATTATGGAGCAAGTAACATGTCTGGCAGATACAATGGTGTATAGACGTTAATATGTCAGGAACAACCGCTGGTATATTACATCCATTGCACAGCTCATCGAGTAAACCTAGTCGCTCAATATGTTAGTAAACCCGAATGTATTAGATATATATTAACCATAGTTAATGATATAGGACAATTGTACTCTAATTCTATCAAATTTAGAAACACTTTCACATATTGTAAGTTGAAGACATTATGTCCAACCCGCTGGACAATAAGAAAGGTCGCTATACAAGATACACTCAAATATTATAAAGAAATGTATGCATCTTTATATGAAATGATACATATGAATGATATTACTTCTGACCAATATGATAAATGCAGATCAATTATGAAAAAACTTGAAAGTGGCAATATTTATCTAGGACTGAAAGTTTCATTAAGTATTTTTGAGCCTTTAGATATATTAGTAAAATCAATGATTTTAACAAATAATACATTATATGGTATCAATGATTCTGTACAAATATGTTCCAGATCCTTAAATATTGCAAGAAATTCATATTCAACATTATTTCATGAAACCCTTAGCGAAATTCAAAATGTTGCTTTCATAAAGATATAACTAATAAAAGAAAAATAAAAGCAAATACAAGGTATTTTATGTAATATTATAAGTATTGTGTATTATAAAATAAATATATCTCCAAATATATATAAATAAAAATGACAATTAATTATATTCTTATTATATATAATATATATATACAATATTACAATATTACAATATTATATATAATATATATATACAATATATAATATATATAAATGAATATCTATAAATTAGTTATATTATCGCCTACTTATACTCAAGTTACTTATTTTCAAGTTTAAATATAATAATAACACAATATTTTAAAGATATAACTATAGTATTACCATATATGGTATCGATAACAATGATGGAGATGACTTAATTGATCATTTAAGGTAAATTATATTTGTCATATATCCTAATTGCATATCATATATATATATATATATATATATATATATATATATTTATATATTTATATATTATATACATACATATAATTTATACAATTATAATTTAATTATATTTTAATACATATTATTTAGAGTGAACTATTTGAATGCATATGATATTGCTACAAGAAGACTAGAAGACAAATTTAATTGTGATAGTGAATCATTAAAATCATTTTTCAATCTAAAGGATATACTATTAAAAGAAAACTATATAGATTCAGATGAGATTAATAAATATCCAGAATTGAATTTAGAAGAACTACAAACCAGGTGCTTAGAAGATGCCATATTATATAATAATTCATATATGGAAAATATAAAGAAAATATATTCCAATGTAAAAATATGGATGAAATTAATCATTGTAAGACCAACAAGTTCAGTTGACTGTGAAAGAAGTTTTTGTCACATGCGCATTGTAAATAATTGGCTAAGACATTCTATGGAACAAAAGAGACAGACAAGTTTAATTATATGTAGTATTCACAGTGAAATTCTAGACGAATTAAACATTGATGAATTTATGTCATCATTTGTTAAGAAAACATAATGGAGAGAGAAGATGTTCTCATTTTATTAAATCTAACATCTATTAAAGGTACTAATAAAAATGATATGTACATTTATAGACTTATTTATTTATTTAATATCTAAAAAATTGTAATTAGTTATACACAAAAAAAATATATAATAATAATACAAATTAGTGGACCCCCTATTACATATACCTTCCTGCGGCCCTAGCTGGTATACCAGCATTTCATCTGAAATTATACTATGAGCTATACATACTATCAAAGCCCTTTGATAGGGCTTTGATACTATAGAGAAATATACATTATTACAATATACTATTTTTCAACTAAAAATAATCAGCGACCTTTACTTTCGAATGTTAAACATGAATATAGTAAATTATCAAATATACAAACAATAAATTATTAATATATTATTAATTATTATTATTTAGAATTATCATATTTATTAAAATTATTTTATATTTCTATATAATATATAATTTTGAATTATAAATCAATTATTATATAAAATATATTATCATAATAATGTCTTTGTTTTCAATAAATATATATAATGGTTTTTGAGAATAAATCACTATAATTGATATATCATAATTGTTAACAATGAATTAATTTCAATATTAACAAAAGATATTTTATTAAAAAATATATATATTAAAATTAATTTATAAAATGATATTATAAAATATTGATATAAAATAAATATAATAACCAAATGATATGATATAATAAAATGTAGGTTTGTATAATACCTATCTGTTTAAATAATTGTCTTAGTAGATACGTATCGTAGATACTATTTATGACTAATAGATACGATTACAAATACTTTTGTAATTTTTATAATATATACAAATACAAATACAAATGTATCTACGATACTGATTTGTTGCCTTAATAGATACTGTATCGGCGATACTGCCCAGCTCTGACCCTGGCCCAGGGTCCCCACTGTTCCTGAGTCCGGGTGTAGCCCTACACTGTAGGCCTATCCTTAGGGTGTCGGCATAGAGCTAGAGAAAATTTCTCTCTAGCTCTATGGGTGTCGGTAAGGTGTACTAGTATAATTACTAATTTGCAATTTTTAGTGGGTTTATTAAATTCATACAGAACTGAAATTAAATATTATATTTATAAATATAATAGTAGGTTTATAAATGTATGGTTTATAAATTTATTTATAGTAGGTACTATAAATGTATACTAATATATTGCCTAAAAGTTATGTAGGTATTATAAATAGGTTAGATCTATAATGTCTCCATAAATAATCAATCGAGATATTCTTTGGTTATTATTTTTCAAATTATTATAAACGCTATTATTAGCCTCGTTATAAACCTAGCAAAGATAGTAGAAATAGCGTGTCTTTTTTATTAGATATATTATAATTCGTGGTCAATTTAAAATAAAATTAGATATAAAAACGAATTTTAAATCTTAGCAAGTATTTTATTTCTTCCTTGATCGATGAATTAGGTCAAGGTTTTTACTACTATATTTATTATTCTATTTTATTAGTAGGATTTCTATGTAAAATACTATTTTTATAATAATTAATAAATATATATTTATTATAATAATATATTATTATAATTGTGGGTGATTCTAATTATAATTCTATATCATATAGAAATAGTATATGTATAGTATATGAAATATGTTTATTAATAAATATTATTATTTGCTTTTCAAATTTATGTTATTATTGTTTTTTTTATTGTTATTTTATTTGGTGGAGTCCTTTCATCCCATCCAGGAACTTAGATGAAGTTTTCACTTATAACCATATATGGCTCTAATGTCCCTTCGAAGCCGCTCTCATGTTAAGGCATCAATGGTTTTAACGAGAGCCGATCATTTATGTATACACAATTATATAAGATCACTTCTAAATAATATTTTAAGACCCATTTTATAAAATTAATTAATGGTCCGGACTAGGGTCGAACCCGTGTCCTACTGCTTGTGTGTCTGACGCCTTAGCCACTGAGCCACACAGGCAGTTAAATATTATATAATATGACATTTAAAATCAAATTAAATATACCCATAACTGTTAGCAGATCCGCATTAAGGTATAACTCGGACGTAGGCCATTTTATTTTTTTTAAATCTCATAATATAATCTATTTTATCAAATTAAACAATACGCATTATATAATTAAAGTTTATTAATAAAATATAGATAATTATTAACTATTAACAAATAAGTCAATATCAAAATATAGGTAAAAAAATATACCTACAATAATTTGTTGCATTTTATTTTATTACAATTAATTACAGATAATGTTAAAATTATTTTTTTATCGATAACGATTTAAATATCTTTTAAAACGATGGAGGTAAATTTACCAGATTTATTAGTAGATTGTTAATAGAACTTGTAATCATTATTAGATTTTGATATTTATTTTGAATGCGTCATAATTTGTAAAGATATAATAAATTGTATACAAATTATTACATATAATTTAAATAGATTGTTCTAGAAAATGTTACACATAATGGTTAAACTCTATGTATTTTGGGCACAAAGCTAGAGAAAAAGCTTTCTCTAGCTCTGTGATTTTGGAAGTTTAAGTCTCCTGTTTTCGGATGTTTTTTTAAATGATTTAACAAAATTGTATACATAATAATTTATTTTGTATTAATAATATGATTGTTAATATACCAAATATTTTTCAAATCAAAGATATAAAACTTAGGGGCGATGTAACAGGGGGGAACGGGGGGATATGTCCCCCAACTTTAAAATCTAGGGGACCTCCTATGTATTGGTCCCCCCCCACTTGTACCATAACATTTAGTTTGATTGGTTGGTCCCCCCTACATACACACCATCGTTCCAGCGCCCCTAATAACACTCCTATATATGCTACATAATTAATATCTACTCCCTGCCGCCTCTGGCAATAGTATCACAATCACTGAAATTGATTTGGTTTCTATACAAAAATGTTATAATTGTTCTATTAAATTACATGAATATACATTAGTTTTTATTCACCATGTAGATATGTATAGAATTTAGAACCAAAATATCCTATTTATTTGTTATATATTAGTAATGAACATTTATTTTTCATCATATAAATAATAATTAAAAACATATTATTTTACATTTTAAAAGTGTATAGTTTGATATGAATTTATATTACAAACAACATATTTTTCAAAAAATGTAACCTATTTAGATGGCCCTGTTCATGTTTTGTTTAGAAAATTGAATTATACCATTTCACGTGTGTTATATCTTTCCATAGTAATATCTTTGAATATACCTATATATATATATATATATATATATATATATATACATATATTATTTTATTTATATAAAAATAATTCTAAAAACCGCTTTTTTAATTTTCAAATAAATACAATATTAGAAAATATGTTCAAAATGTAATGCCATGGAATAAAAACTTCCTCTTATTGGATTAAAATTTAGTATTTTTTATAATTATTGATATAGTAGAAATACTACACAGGTCTCCTGCAGGTTCAATTCCACCCATACCCATTGTATATAGTTACATATATGTTACATATATATAGCATATATGCTATACCTAATACTTCTTAATACTTGTTTAATAGTAATATTTAATATGAATTAATAAATAACATTTATAGAAATAAATACAATTTTAAATAACACACTAATGATTTTCACAAATATAATATAATCATAATTAAAATGTGATGACACTTTATCAGGATTTTATAACTATTTATTTGTATTCATCCATTTATGAGAATTGCATTTAGAAAGTTACATTTCAGATTTTATATATTTTTCTATAAACTAATGTTTTTTCATTTAAAAAAATAAATTTAGCTAGATAATATAGGATAATATGTTTACTAATTACTATATTTATACTATATTTGTATTTAAAATATATATATATAATTCTATTTTATTCAAGGAAAATATATGAATTAAAGGTAATAAATAAAATATATATAGGATATTAAACTAAAATGTGTACAGGATAATTCATATAATAAGTTGTCTTAATATCATATAAATATTGATATTAGTTGATTGACTTCGATATTTTTCAACTAATTTATAAATTCATAAACAAAAAAATAAACTAATTATTACTAATATGATATAAAATATAAATATTTTATGTTTCTATATTCTCATTAAAAGATATTCTTTATTGTAGTCTATATGATTATATATTTATACTATAATACTTTAACATATGTGAACATAGTATAACATTTTAATAAAACAATTATTGTTTATTTATATAGCTCTATTAATTAGAGAATATCTTCTCCAAAGGTAATAATATTTAATGATTGTGCATCATATCAAATAATAGCTAGTTTTAGACTTATTTTCTTATATATTCATGGCATAGTTTATTATAACCAACACATCCTGTAGAACATAACTAGGTTAGATATAATAGTCATACCTATAGCTACATGCTGGTTTATATATTTTCTTATCAAATATATTCTTGACCCGATAGAAATATGTATTTCCAAAATACTATAATTCTTCACACTATATTGATATTATTATTTTTAAATGCAAATTAAAAATAATTTACGTCTAACTAATATAACTTGTTACTTCTGCGATTCAAATCTTTCAAATATATTACTATGTAGAGAGAATGATACAGTATTTTACACATTTTTATTTATATTATAATTCAGTTATATTATTATTATATTTTGAGTTATCGTAATTATTTTTTATAAAAATATATAATTGAAAGTGTAAAATCAGTAACGATAACATTAATAAATACTATATAATTTTACATAAAAAATAAGAATATATAATGATTAAACTATATGTTTAAATAAATTATAATATTAATAATATATGATAACTTCATTTCGTACCTTTAAATAAATTAAATAATAATATATTATTAATCATATATTTAATATTTTAATGATAAATTTGAAAATATAAATTAAATACTCTACGATGTAATATACATAAGTCTAACATGTTATAAATGAAAAATACTGATAGAAATGCAAATAATATCACGTAAGATATTTTTCAAAACATAATTTTATGTATATTTTGATTAATAATATTACTATTTCATTATATATTGTATTCACTATATTAACTAATCTATTATTACTTATATTTTTAATTATATTAATTTAATACAATTTCATCTATTCCATAAATATTTTAAATATTAATGACACAAGTAATACAGTTTTAGGAATACAATTTTAATTAAAAATATTTCAGTATAATTATTTTAATTTTAACATTTATTATTATGTGTCTATTGTTATGATATACATATACAATAAAACCTCTATAAGAAACCTTTATAATTTCACATATAAATATAAATTTAATTGATTATTCAGTGAGACTAGTGAAACCAAGTATGGCCTATGCAAACATTAACAATAGAAAACATACATGAAGTTGTTAACATGATTTGGTTCCGGGTTCTCTTTACACAATTCAATGAATATTATCTGTGTGCATATATAATACATGTATTTTACATTATGTGATTATAAAATGGATTCAATATGTATTTGATAATAATGGTATCACATCAATACCATTTTTCATTTTTCTTCTGTTGAATTGCTGTTTATCTGCCAAATGGATGAACTTGAAGGATGAAACTACCATATATATTGATGGATGATAAATAGAAATAATCCTAATTTTGACGTACGGTTAATTTTATCGACTGATGAAAATCAATCATTTTTGTGATAATACGTATCTCTACATTAGTTATTTAAATAACTTTAATATTTTATTTATATGCGTATCAGTTTATTTAAATATAGGTGGCCATACAATATATAAATATAAATATATCTGAAAAAGATTTGTGACGATGCAATATATACGTCAATACAAATCAACGATATTGCTATGAGAGGGTTATATTTACCGCACTGTGCGGTCCGCACATCATTTTCATTCATTTAGAGGATGAAATACGAAGGATGGAAATTCGTCGGACTAAAAATGAAAAACCGTATTGATGTGGGAGCCCTATAACAATATTTAATTAATGATAATATTATTATTACAATTTCTATAGTTAAAGGGTTACAAATATGTGATATAATATTGAGTATATCACTTGTGAATTTTAAATTAATACAATTAATTTTATTATAATCTTCCTCTGAAGAGGAAACTACATTGAATAGATAATAAACTCTAAAGATAATACTTAATCTGAATGAGAAATAATATTATTTGTAAATCAGTAAATTTAAATATTAGTGAATGTATGTTACATGCATTCGAATACACCTATATTCATGTGAAAGGGAATTATACATATTCATTAATGCTAGTAATTCAAATCACTCGCATTACTGATATCACGCTATCATATAATATAGTAACATCATCGCAATTCTGACAATATTTTTAAATATATAAGTAAATAATTGTTTCATATTTTACTTTATTTCATCCGAGAATTATTTATAAATATAAAATATAAATTATCTACCATGAAAATAATAGTTCCTAAAATTGATGTGTAGTATAATAATAAAATAGATAATGAAATGTCACTGCCATGTCTATAGCGACGTTAATTACTGTCACCTTAATTACATTCATTTAAACCCATTGACATACATACAAGTGATGTGAATAACACAATAATACAACTTCTAGTATCTTTGTATACATATCTATAAATAGATTGTTACCAATTCAACACGAGTATATAATGGTCATGTCGGAATATCGTGATATATTTGATGTGGCATTGGTGGGGGTCCGTCATACAACCTTAGAGACTTTATTAACACCTAGTCGTCAGATAAGATTACCTCCAAGTCGAAACACACATATTACCTAATACTAGTATTGCATAATACTGGTATTACATAACACCTGCAGGTATTGCCTAACATAGGTATCACCTAACACAAGTGATGCCTGTCTTAACCAGTGATCATCACCTTAACTTCTGTGGTGTAATACGTAATAACCACTTAACTTAAATCGATATATCGAGAAAAAGAATTATATATATTAAATTAATAGAATTACTGTCATATAGAAGATGTGGTTATTTTGTAAAATTTGTATCAAACTGAAATATTGAGTCTATAACGTTTGGGCTAAGTAAATCACTTAATAAGTATTTAAGTATAGTTCAAGTGAGAATAGATGATAGTAATTTACTTAGGCATAATTGTGCAATAAACTATAGAGATTACTGTAGATAATATATAGATGAACATAATATTAGTTTTTTTTATAAATAATGCCCATTAGAATATATAAATTTACTTTATTGAATAACAAATTATTATGTTAAATATTAAATGTGTAGATGTTTTATCAACAGGTCTATTTTATTTTGATTCTCATATATGAGTAGAAGAATAAACATTCATTCAATAGGTGTTGAATATGGCAATATAAAATATGTAACTTTACGTGTATTTCTTTTATTTCATTATTATAATGGATATTAAATGTAATTTTATGATCGGAAAGTTATTATACAATATCATCATTTCCTATACTATCTTTACTAATATCATTATATAGTTCATCATATAAATCATGAGTTAGACTATGTCCAATAAACATTCTCAGTTGATGTAATCTACTCATATACCCAACAAATGTATATGTGAATATCTAGATTAATATAAACATATAAGATAATCTATAGAAAATAATTGTATTTATGTTATGTTAATTTTATTATATCATTCATATAATTATTATAATAGATACATTAAAAGGTGATATATATGTAAGTAGTGTACTAGCTTAATTATCTGCTATCTATTACATATCTATTAGAATAATACAGAAGTTAGCCTTACTATTAGTGTAAATATAGGCGTTGATAATATTTGAAATATTACAAAAATAAATAATTTAAATATTAAATATGATAAATATGAAATAAAAATAAAACCCTAATACAACCTGGATTAATCAGCATAATGCTTAGGTATTGTTGTCCAGGTAATTCAAGCTATACTATTTATAACTGAAATGCATGCATTATAGACTATAATGCATGCGTTCCGGCTATAGTTTATAGTACATACAATACCTGAATACAATTAGATACAGCAAGATTAGCTATTGATGATATGAAGGAGTGGTATTGATATCATTGTAGTGCTAATTATATATGTGTGTGTGTGTATATTTGTGCATGTGTATGTGTGTGTGCATGTATGTGTGTGTGTGTGTATTTGTGTGCATGTATGTGTTTATTGTAGAATATAAGTATTATATTTGTTATGAGATAACTATGAAATATTTTTTTATTTATAAATCTATTTTTTTTTAAATTATATTTATAATTTTCCATGTATACTATAATAGAGATATATTTATAATATTTATTATATAGCCTCTTTTGTATAAATTACAATTTACATTATTATTTATTGTCATTTATTCTATAGAAATTGTATTTTTATTATTATTATTAGAAAAAATAATATTCATATATTCATCAAATTTCTATTGTAATATATAAACAGATTTTCTAGGTATAATGTAAAAAATAATAATAATATAGCTATAGTAATTTTTATATGCATATCCTTTATATATGCACTGTTAGTGTGAATTCATTATTGCATGAAAACAGTTTATTGGCAACAATAAAAATCAATATCATAATTTATATTAGAATTTTGAATTTTTCATATAAGCTTATACATATTTGTATATCATTAAAATATAATATATATTTATAATTATTAAAAAGTACATTAAATTTAATTAAAAAACCTAATTTAATATATAAATCATATATTTTTTCTTAAAAATTAGAATTGTATCTTTTTAGAAAATTAAAAATCAGCAACTAATAGATTATAAAGCAATGTTGTAAAAAATAGTTTTAAATAAATTATTAAACTAAATTATATAATTAATTTTTTTTTATAAATTTCGAGGATATTTTGAGTTTTTCATTTATTTTCATTTAAAAAGTATCGAATTTGGAAAATTAAAAAAAAAAATATTTTTTATGGATGAATTAATAAAAAAATATATTCACTAGGTTAGATTTTTAAGATAATTTATGTTTATTTAAAACATATCTACAATATACAAAAAAAAATAAATAATATACAATATATAAAAAGTTATTAGTGAAATAAAATTGTATAAAAAACAAATATTGTGAATATTGTCATATATGTAAATCAATATAAATATATGATTATTTAATATTTGTTAGTGTATTACTATATATATATATATATAGATAATATATGATATACTCTTATAGAAACAAATTAATGTAATTTATTAAATAAATAAAAAGTTAGAGTTTTAAAAATGTGCGTTTTACTCAAAAATTACATTTCAAAATTTAAAAAATATTTTTGAATGAATCGTGTGGATTATGGTCAAAAGCTTCGCGAATTGAACGCTCGCAAACTTGTTTATTCAAATTAATGATTTTACAATACCTTATGATTGGCCATTATAATTAGTGTATGTCTATTTATAGACTATCATACATGATACGGCTTATCATTACCATATATTTATATATGTGTGTGTTTTATAGGCTCACTCGGGATGTAATGCAGCTAAAAAAAACCTAGCAATATTAAAACTAAACCCAACCAAACCTAACAAGTGAAAATAACTAAAATTAAAAATATTAATGTTTGTACAAACAATCATACGCTATTGTAAATTCACTAATTCGAATAAACAATTTTGCGGGCGTTCAAATCGCGCATCAATCGCGAAGCTTTTGACCAGGTACCAATCGTGAGGGCAAAATATTTATTTTTTTTAAATTATTACGATAACTATATAAAGTAAACATTCTGTGAAAGTTTCAACAAAATCTGTGTCGGGATGAGGGGATGATTATTGATTTCACTTGGAATGACCCAAATATATTTTAATATATTTAAATATAGTTTTATATCTTTATATCTGGTAGATTTATGATTAAATTATGTTCATGTATTATTGTATTCCCCCATGTGTTCATGTGTTCCCCCTACGATGGCGACGTCACGGGACTAAGTAACTAAGTAAGTATTATTAAATATAATAAAATATAGTTAATATATAATTATATAAAACAAGTTGTAATTAGTGTTCATATATTGTATAGTATCAAGATCTCCTATAGGAGGTATTGATACTATATGATATGTAACATTAATTCTCAGTAAAAAATATTCAAGAACACAATAAAATAAATGTCATAGATAATCAATGATAGGTATAGTTTACGATTGCATTATTTAATATTTGGGTGCTAATTAAAACAGCACACATCGATTATTATATGATCATCATATAAATCATCATATAAATTAAATGTATTTCATTTTTATTATTTAACTTTATTATATATAGAAGAATATAATTTTATTTATTTTTAGATATACAAATGAATTGCATTATCATATGATTTATAATTTATCTATATTATTATAATAAGCATATTTAAATCGATATTTATATTTCTGTACAAATATGTAAAACATTTTTAAAATATTGTCCTCGGGTAGTACGATACTACCGTACCGTAGTACCTGACAACAAGTTGTTGAAAAACACATGTAATATCATCATTATTATGATATGTATGTTGATAAATATTTATAAATAAGAATATAATTATTTATTTGATAATATAATTAAAATCATATAATAATTATAATATTATTTAAATCCAAAAAACAGTAATATTACTGTTTTTTTTTATATATATCCTCATACTTATTATGATTATCATAATGATAGTATGCATATATAATTATTATATATTATAATAATAGCCTAAAATGTTTACATTATTCTATTATGCTGCTATTATGTTGCAATTAAATGTCTATTATGCTGCTATTAATTTGTCATGCTATTATCATAATTATTCATAAAATTAATAGCAGCATAATAATAGCATAATATACTTTTAATACCAACATAATAATTATGTTGGTATTAAAAGTATATTATGCTATTATTATGCTGCTATTAATTTTAAAAGTATATTATGCTGCTATTATGTTGATATTATTAGAATAAAATGATAGTCTATAATTATTATAGATATTATAATAATAATAATTAAACTAAAATAGTAACCATCATTATGATCATCATAATTATGGTTATATTATATAATATATAATATATTATATAATATAATATATAATATATATTATATAATATTATATTTAATATATTTAATATATATAAAAAAAACAGTAATATTACTGTTTTTTTGGGTTTAAATAATATTATAATTATTATATGATTTTAATTATATTATCAAATAAATAATTATATTCTTATTTATAAATATTTATCAACATACATATCATAATAATGATGATATTACATGTGTTTTTCAACAACTTGTTGTCAGGTACTACGGTACGGTAGTATCGTACTACCCGAGGACAATATTTTAAAAATGTTTTACATATTTGTACAGCAATATAAATATCGATTTAAATATGCTTATTATAATAATATAGATAAATTATAAATCATATGATAATGCAATTCATTTGTATATCTAAAAATAAATAATATTATATTCTTCTATATATAATAAAGTTAAATAATAAAAATGAAATAAATTAATCAAGAAATATTTTTAAATTTATTATATATTTATATCCTATTATTTCCTATTATCACATGTTAGGGTTACTCCTCGTTATTTTAATCAAAATATAACATACGTACTTTTTATATTTTTGTGATATATTATAGAATGATATTACTCAATTTTAATTTAATTATTGTTAGTAATTTTACATTTATATTATTTATAATATTCCATTTAATAGTTTAATCTATTTTATAACTAGAATAATGATACTTAGAATTACATTTATAGTAATTTATTCAATATTATTATTTAGCAAAATAATAATAATAAGAAGAAAATTAGTTACAATAATTGTAAAAAAATTATAGTAATCTATTAAAAATTACATTTATAAATATTATTACCTATATTTTAATATTATCCTATTTATAATTATAAATTTATTACAAATAATTTAGGTTGATATAAATTCATAAATTCGTTGTAAGTTAATTAATATTATATACAGTTTATAATACATTACTTTACTATTCAATAGTCTATTGTATTGACATTATTTTCCTATTATAATAATAATTACAGGTATTATTATAATACTAAGTATTATTATAATAGTATAATAATTATACTTATAATAATACTTATAATAATTATTATAATAATTATATAAATTATCAGGTATACGTTAGTTACTATATTTATGTTTAAAGATGACCTTATCCTACGTTCACAGTAAGATAAAGTAATATTCATACATATATGATAAATTTAAATATAGATATTTAAGATAATATAGGTATAACAATGAGATTTTTTCTAGTGATGCTAGTTTAAAATAATTAGTACCATTGGAAAGAGCATGAAAAAGTAATATAAGAGTCATATATTAATTTTGTAATCAGATAACTAAATAAAAAGTTATAGATCAAAAACTGGTAAATTTATGAGCTAAAAATTAGCCAATATTTACATGTAAAGTATACAAATTGTTTGGTCATGAAAACAAAATTTAATGTACAGAACTTGTTAATTAATATTATACATCAATTTTTTTACACATTGTTCTTTTAAATATATTCTACTATATAGATTTATAAAATTTATTTTATTTTTTCAAAATGGTCATATAAGGCTAAATTTTCAACTGGCCATTTGTTTTTTAATATTTTTTTATATAATTTTTAATATTTTTTTTTAAATACATTTTTTTACTTATAAATTATTATTAGTTATACAATATATTAAAAAAATGATATTACTTTTGCAAAATATTTTAAATTTTGTTTATAAAATTATATTTTATATAAATAAATTTTCTAGCATTATTTCCATTAAAAATAACCTAATTAATATGTATATATACAATTAATTGAATAATAGTTATCTATAATTTATGTATTTAAATTTCAATTTTAAATGGTCTGCATCCAATATAGCAAGCGTATTTTTTGATTACTAATATAATGGGTTAAAATAATCATTTAAGTTTCCACACTAGTTTACATCATAATAAATAGTAAGAATGAAATATGGTATATAATATCAGATACATTTGTATTATTTTAAATTATCTATCGATATATAAAATATGTTACATCTAAACCCGTAAATTGTTAGCAAAACCTACAGGAGCCATATTCTATATTCTCCTCTTAAATAGAATATTTATGTATATGTATTTATAAAATCAAATGAATAATATTTATGTACAATGAAATTATTTAAATTTTATTTTAAAAGAGATAATATTAATGTAAATGATTTTTCAATAGCAGAATTACATAATTCCATTATCTTAGAAGCCTCCAATCTTTTATTTGCATTACTGCTGGCCGCAACATTCATCTGAAGTTTCATACATCACCTATATATTAGATAAGTGCAGTAAATTAATAAGGGACAATATTTAAAAAACTATATGATTATATTATATAGGAATTATACTCGAAAAAGATGATTAGATAAGATGATTAAATGGTTTTGGGAGATCTATTGAGTTAACCTAAATGTGTTGAAACAGAAGAATTCCATAATTCCGGTATCTTTTCACAGCTTTGTTTCCAATGTTTATAGGCGTTAGCAGCAGGCCGCAAAATGCATCTGATGTTCATACATAACCTATAAAGTAGAGGATGTTACTATATCAAGGGGGTGTTAGTGACAATAACAGATGTTCAAATCAATTTATCAACAATCATTATAAGTTGCTTCATTCACCTTATCCCTCAGTAATTTTATTGTTAACAATATCACGTTAAATAATGTGTACACCCCCCCCCCACATTATAATCGCAGCGACAATAATGTTTAACTGGTGGTCGTATACTACTGCATTTAAGTTAGTTATTTGTATACTCACTAACATAAGCTATTTATTTTAAAATTCAATTCGTTTACCTTATTTCTGTTTACAATTTTTAATGATGATTGATGTCAATATTTTATACACTTTTTCAGTGTGTATACATTACTTTGTAAATAGAAACACAGTTTTAAGTATCTCATCTAGGTAATCAAATTCTCAATATAGTAAATTTTCCTCCTATTTAAAGAGTTTCTATTTACTCTAACTAGTAATGAAACTTGATTATAATTTTCTAATTGATATATTCTGGAAAAACACATACTGGCATTCCATTTAATAATATAAATTCGCAGTGAATTGTAATAAGTTTATTGTTGAATACTTACCAGTGATCTTGTGCGCACAGATACTACATATTAATATAAATAATTATGTATAAATAGTAAAATTCACACAGCACGAAATCAACAAACCACACGTGATCACTAGTTAGTAATCAGTGGTTACCTTGTTATATTGTGAACTCATCAATGTAGTTTATTCAATGTAGTATAAGCAAAGATTTTGCGAAGCAAAGATATAACACTCCCTATGCATGCAACGTAATTTAGTAATATCCCAACCGCTGCTAGCAGTAGTATCGAAATCACTGAAATAGATTTAGGTTCGGCTCTGTTTGCATACAACAATGTTTTCATTGCTCTATTAAATTACATGCAATATAAATTAACTTTTACTTACTAAATATATACTTATAGCATTTAAAACATACATATCATATTTGTTTGTTATATATTAGTAATGAACACTTAGTTTTCATCATATAAATATTAATTTAAAGCATATTATTTAACATTTTAAAAGTGTATAGTTAAATACGAATTTACATTATAAACAACGCATAGTTCCTAAAAGTAACCCGCTATAGGTGGCACCAGGGTATTTTGTATACAAATTCGAATTACACGATTTCGCGTAAGTGTTATATCTTTCCTTCGGAAAATCTTTGGTATAAGTATTTAATTATTTGTAGAATGTGAAATAATCTTTACACCACTCCACAAATACAGTTTTATCTGTTTCTAAAACTGTCTTTAATTCTACAATTAAATCCTTTAATTTTAATATAAAAACTAGAATCTAAATTAAATTTATTATTACAGTCACAGAGATGCCACTTTTTAATAAATATATATATAACTATAAATACATATTAATAAATATATAATATAACCAACTTTTTCAGTTTCAGTTAGAGTTAAATTCATCAGTTTGAGGTGTACGATACTTTTCAAGCAATTGAACAGACATATTTGAGCTAAAATAAGAACATCTTTATATTAAATATATGTATAATACATACAATATATCAATAAGTTATTATTTATTTATCAAATAAAATTGTAATAAGTACATGCATGTGATTTAAACTATAATTATCATTGTAATAGCAATACATATCTTAAATATTTTTATATAAATTTTAATAAATACAAATTTTAAATGTGTATTAAATAAACTCAAATAACAAATTAATTAATAACATTTATAATTAATATTAGAATTATTTAAATACAATATAATAACTATTTAATATATTATATAAAATAAATATAAGTTAATGCACAAAAATCGCAAATGCATAGTTTTATTATACATTTATGAGAATTTAAATAGATCCATTATACCATTATAATTACTTGTATCTTTGTAAAAAAAATCATTTGTTTTAAGATTGACAGATTTTAATATTAAAATATAAATATGTAAGTTTACTAGGCACGTTCAACTATCTTAATTATTAATTTATAAGTAAATAAAATATATTAATAATAATCTACAATATTTGAAGAACTCTGTGCTGTATATATTTAATAATAATAATATAGATAACTTAGTTAATTTTACAATTTAAATAAATATCGTTTTTAAAAAACGTCATAAATTGCATTTTTTTTGTAATAGTATTAATCTTAAAAGTTCATATTCATATTACTATAGATCGTATTTAAATATAATATTATACTTATAATATTAAATAATAAACAGTGTATATGTATAATCTATAAAATATGTGTTAAATAAAATTTACATTATTAAATAGCGCAATACATATTAAAATATTTATTAATAATAATTAAAATTTATTAAACAATTTTAATTATTAAATAAATATAATATTATTAATCGGTATAATAAGAGTGTATTATATAACATAGTTATTGTAATAACCTAACTACTCATTCTAATAGTTATATTTAAATATATATTTATTTATAAATTAACTATATATTTAAAAAACGCATCATCTTACCTTGACTTTCAAAATATTAAAGGAAGTGAGTTTGATTTATTTTTTATTATTATGACAGGATAATAAATCATATTCCACTAATTGTTATTAATTATGATTGGAGCAAAGATATCAATTATTAATAATTATTGTAAAACATTTTAAAATGATCGTTTTTTTTTAAATTTAAATAAATAAATGAATGCGTATCCGACGACCAATAAGATGCTTTGAACTTTTTTGAATCTCATTGTTATACCTAGATAATATATTACAAAAGGTATCTGGTAGAAGTGTACATAAACTTAGTTTAAAACTACACTTTGAAATCCTTTATTATAATATAAAGTTTATATTATGATGAAATAAACTATTTATTTACATTTTTGAAACACACGGTGGAATGATACGTGAGAGTCACCAGATTAAATTATTTAAATACTTGTTCATACTTATAAATATATTTTACCATCTACTAATCAATAATCTCTATTTATTTTATGAATATTGGGATTATAAGTCAATATATCACCACCTAGATTATACATATATGTATATAAATTATACATACTAAATTATATATACTATATAATATAGATAATTAATTCAATGTAGTTAGTCTTTCACTACTCAGCAATCAATTCCGCAGATTGAAAGCTGTATTAAAGCAGTAACGAAAGTTAAAGCAGATTTTAAGCAAAATTAAGTCAGATTTAAATATAGTATTTAAATATATGATGATAATAATCAGAATTAAAGCAGATGTTAAATGTTATTTATTAAAGCAGTATATATCTGCTTTAAAAACGTTTTAAATATAGAAAATCATTAATTAAAGCAATATGTTCGAAACTATACTTTAAATGTACTGTTTAATCTGTTTTAAATCTGCTTTAAATCTGTCTAAATTGTTTGCTGGGTATAATCTACACCATTAGGAATTTATATTTTATACTGAATTATACAGTGTATTGAAGTAAATGGTTGTCTACAAATTCTAGATTTGATTATTAAGGAAATATAACATAATATGAAAAGACAATGATTCTTTTAAATATAAATTATTTGTTACTAGAAATATCATATAAAAATATAGTAAGAAATTGTAAGAACATGTAAGAACATTAATTATTGTTTATTATTTGATCACTGTTTTATTAAATATTTTATTGGATTAATAATTTAAACCCTATGTATTTTAGATGTATGTCTATGAATAATTATTTGAAGTATTTTATATTTAATATATTTTCAAAATAATAGAATGAAATAGAAAAATACTTTATTTGACTAAATATGAATTTGACTCAATACTAAAATTCCATTAATATAATCCATAACATTTAGTACAAGTACAGTTTGTACATTTATAAGTTTATAATATGTGAAATTCATCTTCGATTAGGTAGAAAACTCATTTTTTAACAATGATTTTATTGTATATTTCAATATAATGATATTACAGTTTAATCTCAATATATTAATTCTAATAAAAGTATATATTTTACGAATCAATAATTAGGTCATTTTTTATATTGTGTCATTTTTTAATATACATTATTTAATACTTTGTGAAGAGAAATTATATACATAACCATTATATATTAATATAATATAATTAATCATTATATATTTTAAAATATACTATATTTATATGTAATATATTTTTTAATATTTAAATATTATGATGAATATACCTTTTAAATAATATATTTTTAACCTTCTTTTCAGATAATTAATTGACTTGCTAGGTGTTATAATTCATAGATATGGATGTTAGTATTTATATAATTTTTATTAGAAATATTTTAAATATTTATTATATATTTATATACTTATATATTATATATGAATATATAACTTATATAATTACAATTTAGTTAAATATTTTAATTGTGAGTTAATTAAAATCATTTTTTATAGATAACATCTAGGTTATATTTATTTGTTATTGCTAGTATTTATCAGTATTACTTAATACTACACCTTAAGGTGTGTTCATATCAGATGGAATGCAAGAGATAATGTAACCTTTTATTTATTAAAATGTTTACCACTCATTTCGGTGTGAACACCGAAGCGAAAGTCTTTTAGTGAACATGTTCATTATGTATCAAACCTGTTCTTATTTGTTATTAATCTCTTGTTATTTTCACTAATTGCTAGAATTCTATTTTTTAATGCACGAATATTATACAATTATTAAATTATTACATCCAAATTCATGCATATATAAATGTTACTAATAAATATCAAAATATATAATTATATTTTTATCTAAAATAATATTATTAATTTAACTATTAATTAATAAACATAAAATATTTAATTATTATATTTTAATTTAAAATGTATCAGTAAAATTTAACAAATATATATCCGTAAGATTCCCATTTTTAGTATTTTTTACAGATTATAAAATAAAATTATTATTATTTTAAATAAATTTTGATAAATGTCTAAAAAAACATGAATATCATATTATCGAAGCATATACATATTACAAATATTCTAATTATATGTAAATAAGCAAATTCCATTTTTAATCAATTTAAATAAACATTTTATTAAGGGCACAACACCCTGAGTTTAACATGGTGGAGATAGGAAAATTATGTAATACTAAAAATAGATTCAATCTATATATATTTTAAATTATCAATTAATTTTTTTTATATATTATATAACTATATTTATCTACCAATATAACTATCGAGTATGAGATTTAGACTATTAAAATTATATGAAAAATGGACTAACATAATACCTATTTCTAGAAAAAAAAATATGCAAGAAATTTCAATAAAATATAAAAAATATTATATATCATTGAGAAATTTATTAATTTATATAGTTATATCTGAAGAGTAACATAATATTAATATACTGTGACTATTTAATTTAATTTGAATAAGTATTTCTATAATCGAAAGTGGTTCAAACATAGATGGTAACAGTTTTTTTTTAATTCAGAGTTATTCACGTTTTAAAAATTAGAGATTAGAAAAAATCATACTATTTATATGAACTCTTTTTCGAGCTCGTATTTATAAATGCTTATTTATGTCACTTTTAAGTACTTTTATGCACTGTGATATACCATTTTAAAGAGAAATAATCAAATATGATTATTATATAAAAAATAATAATATTTTATTATTAAAATCGGGGTGTTACGCCCTTAATACATATTTGTAATTAATATTAATTATTACATACACATGTTAATCGTTTGGCATATTGTGTATGCTAATTGTTAAATAACTAATGTAAACGGGAGTAATATGTGATTTTTATCATTAATATATAATATAATAAATCTATATATAAATTGTATTATTATTTGTTCAAACATAGGTTAAAAAATAGCTATAAATATCATAATATCCATATAAAATTTATCAAATATTTAAAAAAAGTTATAAATATGATATATATATAATGATGTTAAATCTATTTAATAAATATTTGTTTTTTGATATTTTCACTATATGTGAACTAGTAAGCTAAATATTATATACTTTTCACTTTAGATTATGCATATATAGCACTATATATCAGCATGTTATCGCTTTAATTTCACCCAATGGTGACACACTTTGTTATTGTTACTGGAGACATGTTTATTATTCAGAATAATTTATTCTATATAGAAGTATTTTATTAACAACATTTATCAAACAATAGAAAATATTTTACTAAATAGAATATAATTGAAAAATATTTCATAAAACATTCTCCTAAACTTTTATGTATTCTAAACAATGAATATTTTATAAAATAACGAATAAGTTACACGATATGTGATTACTAAAACGGTGATATCGTACTATTACGCCCTATCGTACAATGATGTCCGCCACAGTTTGATGCCGATGTACTGCTGGAATGGCTGGACAACAAGCCCGGCATGGAGCGAGACATGCAACTCATGGGCCTAGAACAACTCTGCATGATGCTGCTGATGTCAGATAATGTCGACCGCTGTTTCGACAAGTTTGTATAACTAACTTAATATCACTAATTTTAATTTTAATCATATGTCCTATTTATCAAATTTTGACATAGAATTAATATATATATATATATATATATATAGTAGCTGTTTTAGTTCTATATGTAAGTATTTATTCTGTTTACAATATATTATAAATATATATAACATTATAACTTAAGTTATTGTATAACTTATACTATATATAAATTAATATTGGACTGCTGCAGTTTTTCAAAAGTGATTGGTATTGTATACATGTTTGTCAATGTAAATGATTTGTATGTACACAATATACTGTATGAACAGATTAGACCTGCTCAGTTGTTTGAGCTAGTTTCTATTTAGCTCTTATATATAGTACACATAGATTATAGATAGACATAATGCATTTACTTTTAGCACAAATATTAATAAGTAGTGTAACATTTTCTAATTTAGATTTAAATTTTATTATTAAGTATTAATGTATTATTTAATACTCATAATATTTGTATAGGATAGATTATATATTCTTGTATAATTATAAGTTTTCATAATTTAAAATTATTTTATAATATCTATTTTTTTTAATAGTATACAAAATATGCATAAGTAATCAAATTAAAAAATATACTTATATTTGAAGTAAATACAAAAATATATATAAAATCATAATTTTCATAAAAATATTCTCATATGTATACAATATCAATATCAATATAAATGGATTATTTATTGATGTGTTTTATTAATGTATAGAATTTAAAAATTAAATACACTTAAAAATGTATTATATAGTGTGTGTGTAAATATTATAAAATAATTATTTCTATCTAAGTTAAGATTGAAATTAAAATTTATATATATATACTATATATTATATAGTATATAAGGTATTTATAGTATAATAAGTGTTTTTCACATATTTTATCTATCATATATTTCTATATTTCTAAATTTCTATATTATTTAATATTTAATTTTATAAATTTATATTTTTGTAGTAATTTTTAGTGTTTATATTTATGAGATATAATTCACATAGAAAACAAAATAAACATCTTTAAAATGATTATATTTCATATATTTAAGTTAAATAATTTATAAACAATAATTGAAAATAATATTTTCTGAGATTTACTTTTGTCATTTGAATAATCGACCATGACATTTTGTTGACATGAATATACATTTTTGAAATGTTATGGTCTTATACTATAAATATGATGATATCCTATTCTACCTATTATAGGTAACCTATACTAAAGCCGACACAACACTTCACAATATGATCTTAGCCATCGATCAGATGTTTAAATTATTGCTATATTTATAACAACCAATCAGAACTTGCGATGACTATAGTGAAGGATTCGAAAAATATATCACTTCCATCAGTCATCGTATGTTCTAGAACAAATTCTATAATATCCATTAACCTGTCAGCAGTTCTTATAACTTTAATTGACAACTTTAACTAAATGATAATGTTATCGAAATATTCGATCCTAATTTCCGATTGGAACATCTAATGTGTTTTCTAAATGAAAATACGATGGGAACATCCTATTAGTACATGCGATCGGAATACACGTCATTTTTTAAATATCTACAAAAACAATCCTTTACGTTATACACACACATACACACATATATTAATATGTTGTAATTAGTGACATGTTAATGATGTGTGCTAGTCTGTATAGTGCTGACATGCTTACATGTGTAGTAACTGGTAGGTAATAATACAGTTAGTTCATTGATCACATTAACCTCCATCGCTATGTCAGGCTATTGTAGACAATCATGTGTGCTATAACACATGTCGCATGTCTCATGTATAACTTGCATGTGGCAAGGGCTAACCTAGTATGATATTACATCATATTATTATATTTCTATTAATTGTAATATATTACGTAATATATTGTATATATACAATATATAGTTTTATAGTTAAAATGTATCCATCTACTGGGATATCATATCACACTGAAGACTGTGCATTCAAATAAATAATACATTTGTTAATGAAAACATTAAAATATCGATTAATTATAATTATTTAATAAGTATAAATTTACAAGTAAGTATATAATCTATATGTATAAATATATATAATATGTAAATATATTTAAAATTAAAATGAATAAATTATTTAATTTATATATAAATAAATATAAATATATATTATATTATTTATATATCTGGATCTATCTTATTCAATATAATATATATAAATATTAATATTTTTATATATTATTTTTATATTTTTAAATTGTAATTTAAAAATATTAATATACATATATATATATTATATTTAATAAGATTGTATACTTGAATAGTTTTTTCACATGATAACTGCATTTTATAGACATAAAATAATAATGCATTAAGTTTGTATAGGTAATTCTCACATATAACCTCAAACCATATACTATAATGACATGACAAATTACTGTTTTCTATACAAACCCATTTACTATGTGTTATTGATTTACTATACTTTATGTAAAATAGTAACCTGTAGCCTGTACAAAGCATATATTTATCACACATCCTACACAATCTGTATTGTTCTCTGCAAATGTATAACAATAGATTTATAATTATCAGGTGACCATGTTAATTAGTAATTAGTAAAGAACATATGTTATTATAAATATAAATACTAAACAATCTTTGAATTCATTACAATTTCATCTATCTAATTAATACAAATATATACAATATATGAATTATATAATTATAATTATATAATATAATATAATCTAATTATTATGATATAATAATAATGATAATAACTATTCTATATTTTTATTTTATAACTCTTGAATACTACTTTTAAAATCAATATAAAAATATTAGATATATTCATTTAAATAGTTTTATTCATGAATACACACATATATATATATGTATTTAATAATATTAAATATATTAGTAAAATGAATACCTACATTACATGAAATACCATTACATATTTCTTTACCCTACCTACACACATCGAATGCCCCACTAATAGTAACACCTAGTACACCCGAACAGATGCCCCCCTAGAACATTCATCCCATCTCTGTGTAAGATCATCACCGATGAGACGGCATCAGAAAGTATCCTAGAGGCCTGTGCCCGAGCCATCACTTATTACATCGATGTGTCAGCTGAATGTACACGCAGGATTGTCTGTTCGTATCACACCATTCTAGCTATTACCGTTCAATTTATTATATATATATATATATATATATATATATATATATATATATACTGCCTGTGTGGCTCAGTGGCTAAGGCGTCAGACACACAAGCAGTAGGACACGGGTTCAAGTCCTGTCCGGACCATTAATTTATTTTATAAAATGGGTCTTAAAATATTATTTAGAAGTGATCTTATATAATTATTTATATATAAATGATCGGCTATCGTTAAAACCATGGATGCCTTAACATGGGAGCGGCTTCGAAGGGACATTAGAGCCATATATGGTTATAAGTGAAAACTTCATCTACGTTCCTGGATGGGATGAAAGGACTCCACCAGATAAAAATAACAATAACAATAACAATATATATAGCGTTGTTTAATAAATGTGTATTTAATAAATATAGACTCCACCAAATAAAAAAAATAAAATAAAAAAATATATATATTTTATAATTTAACACTCTCATATAACTTTCTTTATAATAAAGATTTTATTTATCAATTATTTTTTCATAAATTGACTACATCTATAAGTATCGGTATTATAATCTAAAATAAGTATTATACATATATAAATGATTAGTTTACAACGTATCTATTCACATTATACAGTATAGATAGTGTGCACATTACTATACTGTGACCCACTAACTGACCACTCAATTACAGCCGATCCTCACGCCATTAAAGCTATATGTCTTCGTCTGGTCCAGGTTAACATGGATGATCGAATCAGTAAGGACCTATGCGAACAATGCATTAAGGTTAGACAATAATACATCCAGTAACTGCTGTCTGTGTGGCTTGGTTGGCTAACACAGGTAATTGGACAGCTAATTCAAGCTCTCTGGATCAATAAAATATGTCTTAAATAATATTTAGAAGTGATCTTATATAATTGTGTATAACAAATGATCAGCTCTCGTTAAATTGGATTCCTAAATATAAGAGTGGCTTCGTAGAGAAATTATAGTAATTTGTTTATAAGTAAAAACTTCATCTAAGTTCGTGGATGTGATAAGGACTCTCAATATAACAATAAGTGAATACGTTGTTAGTGAACACACTACGAGGGTTCGAACATCATACTTATGGCCTACTCATAGGTGTTAGAGAATATCTGCAACAGAGAGTCTGGTGCTGTATTTGAGGCTGGCGGTTTAACGTGTACTATCACATTTATTGAACAGAATGGCTCTAAGACGCACAAGGTATGTACTAACCCACCCTCCCCACTTCTACCCCCACTATACCCTACCTCACTACAGGATACCCTTCACTCTGCTATGTCAGTAGTTACCAAACTCTGTACCAAGATGGAACCCTCGAATAAGTCATTGTCGGAATGTGTTGAAGCTTTAGCCATTCTGCTCAAGCATGACGATTCCTTTGTTAGTATAGTAGGTAACACCCTTTACATCATCACTCATCACTCATCACTCAACATCCATCACATCACTGTTAATCAATATCGTATGTAGGCAGTGAGACATTGTTCAATATGAATCGTAGACTAATAGTCAACTAACAAATGATGAACTCCCTTCCTAACCTATATCATCTTACTCATCTAACCACTAGATGTCTATCAGATACATTAGTAACACTCGTCCCTACACCCCTAGGTAGCAAATGGTGCGTTGAAGTGTTTCGCTTCATTGGCCGATAGGTTCAATAGGAGAGGGGTGGATCCCGCCCCTTTAGGGCACAAGGATCTTCTAGAAGACTTGCTGTCACGTCTGATTGCAGCCAGTTCTAGACTTCCCTCCTCAACTGGTATGTTAAGTACACACATGCATATTAGTAATATTTAGTAAATATAGTAAATATTTAATCTACAATAGAAGTATTCACCTATATGTATTCAAGTTTTAACAAACAACAATGTTACATTGCTTGTACACTACCATCACATCTGCTTCACTTGCCTACAGGAAACCTTCAAGTTGCTCTGTCATCATCTCCTCAACCGCAAGCCTTCAACTATGCAACCCTCGGTACCCCATCCTCATTCCTAGGTTCATCACCGGGTGGCGTATCCAATATGGCAGGTAATACATCTATATAACCCCCTCCCCGTCCCCCCGCCACTATCTACACCCCTTAAACCCTACTGCTATAGCTAGTACACCCGACTCTAAGAACACCGCAGCTAACATCAGCACAGTTGTTAGTCTGTTGTGTACGTTATGTAAGGGCTCACCTGATGTCACTAAACAACTGTTGCACAGTGACCTTCCCACTGCTATTGAATACGCTTTGAATGGAGAGGAAAGGTTGGTTTCAGCATATCAAGCATATTCTAATTGTTAATAAAGTACATTTCTTTAATAAACTATCTATAGAAATACATTGCTATAGATTATCTCTATATTTCATAAAGATATATCATAAATAGTTAGTTATTTAATTCAATTACTCATTAATAACACTGATTATATAATTATATAACTCGATTATGACCAGTGAGTTATATATGAACATGTGTATAATAGATCTATGTACATGTACAAATTAACTTTAATACTATAGTACCTTCATACATAATTGATGATTCATTAATAATCAATTATAATTTTCAATAATCAATTACTAATGATTATATCTATTATTACACTTGCACGTGTATGAGTGTGTGTGTATCAGTATGTGTGTGTGTGTGTCCAGATATAGGTCACATATAAGTTAATCAAGCAATACTAATCATACAGATGTATCTTGGACGTAATGCGACTTGTTGATATATTGCTGATTCTGTTGTTTGAAGGTTACTACGAAATACACATGTATACATATGTTACTAATGTTTGTTTTAATCGGTGAAAATATTATTTAAAAAAAATAAAAATGCATATTAAAAGTGATAATAACTATAATTATATATGCAGAATGAGTAACACTTTATTACACTAAGATCATTGCATATATTAATGCATTCCTGTGTGACGTGTACAGGTAGGAAAGTTCTAAACAGACCGTCACCTATTCTCGGTAACAGTAAAGTCATGTCTAACCTAACTCTACTGAAGCGACAAGATACAGTAGGTTAGTGGCACGCCAGCCCCATAGAGCTAACCCTCTTACTTACCAGCCTGTATGTGTATTACATTGTCACTTATTAGATTCAGTAGGGCAGGAGAACACAAACAAACAACTGATAGACATCATCAGGAACAAAGATACAGTAGCATTGATTGCAAGTGTGGAAAACGGACGTTAGTAGTAGCCTATAGGTGGTCATCCTATCTAAGGTGTAGCTTGCACTAACCCTGGTCTTATTACATAAGAATTATGATAATGTAGCCTATTAGATATAAAGTTAAGTAGTTGGTAATATATTTGTATGTGAATCTCACTTATATGTAAATTAGTTGTTGGTATTTGTATCTAGAATTATAATTGAGGCAATTTTTATTGATTATGTAATTAATTTAGATATTTAGTCTCATCAATTATTAATATAGTACATATCATACTTAAATAAATTAACTAATTTGAATTAAAGTCTAAAATGATCTATAAATCATTAAAATTAATGTTTTAGAACACATATTTAAAAAAAATAAAATACGGAATTTCAATATTATTGAAAAATACCGAAAAAAATCTAAAAATGTGTTTATACAAAGCTATTTTTCATTATTTTTATCTCGCATTCTCGTCATATAGCAAAAATGTTTGCTTTTCAATTTTGCTGCGATTTTACAATGATTTTGCTCGTGAATGTTTTTTTGCACATAATTTTGTATCACTTTTGTCATGGTGTTCACACCTGATGATTTTGTTCGTCGTCATGTTCGTCGCAAAATCACTAGATCGCAGCTTAAAATAACAAATATTTTCTTAAAAAAAGATATTTCATTCTACTATACAATATACAGTTTACAGAATTAAAATATATTAATTCATTATTGAGTTATAGTTTATTTTAAATAAAATAAATATCTATTATTATTATCAGATTTAGGTATAATAACCTGGTAATTATAGTAATTGTAGAAGCATTAATGTTTGTTGAGAAAATTACCTCTATAGATATATAAATAAATAAATTGTGCTTTTATAAAAATGGGCTATAATAAATATAATAAATTTATAAAATGGGCTTTTTACATTAAATTGCTAAAGGCCAAATATCCCATTAAAATTGTACATAATATTTATTATAAAATGTTTATATAAATTATTTCTATATAATATGTATATCACTATAAATAGCATTAAATATGTAAATATAATATTGAGTTAAACATATCTTATCAAGTAAAATAAAAACATATTTTAAGTTATTCATAAATTAATAAAAATTAAAATAATATTAAGTTAATAGAATTAATTTATATATTGTAATATTTAATATTCCATAATTGGTTATTTCAATCAAAGTCAATTTCGAAAAATCTAAATTCAGAATTTAAGGGGATACGGTAGTTTGTAATTTTCGTTTTTTGATTTTTTTTATAAAATTTATTTTGTGCTAATACTTATAAATAATATATTATTTATTTAAATATGAATTTTTATGGCTGAAAGATTCATATAAACATGTTAAAAGTTGTCTTTTATGAAGGTATGTAAAAAATAAATATATAATATATATATGATGACTATATTACTATTCATCTAAACTATCATATGTATGTATTATATAAGTATATATCCAATACAATATATATATATATATATATATATATATATGTATATATCATATAAGTATATATCCAATACAATAAATATAAATTTTCATACAAAATATTATTGGTAAACTTTGAATGCGTTTTTCTCAGTATATAATATATACTATATATACTATATATATACATTATATATGTATATACTATATATATATATATATATATATATATATATGTATATACTATATATATATATATATATATATATATGCTGAATATATATATACATCTAAAATATCATATGTATGTATTATATAAGTATATATCCAATACAATAAATATCTATTTTCATACAAAATTAAGAAATATTATTGGTAATCTTTGAATGTGTTTTTCTCAGTATAAATATTTTCGCCAATTACTGTTATATAAGTCAATGTTTAGGGATCGTTGTTTTAGCTACACTCATAATTTTTACTACATATTATAGATAATATATATATCTAACATTTAATCACATAATATTTAAAAAATATTTATTATTAAATTTTATATGGTACATTATGTAAATTTTTTACACTAAAATACCGGAAAAAATCGGTAATGACGTTCAACCATGAATTACTCGACGAATATATATCATATTCAAAATATTCTGTGATTGAAACAGAGATATTATTCTAATTAATATAAATATATAAAAATTATTAAAATCGGTAATATATTCAATGAAGGCCGCTATTTTTAATATTATAAAACATCCTATCTAATTGCATGTAAACGCCGAAATTGCGGGCGTTCTATGGTATCCCCTTAACTACATATATGGTAGTGATGTAAATGATACCAACCTTTGCCGAACTAAAACTTTTGTTTTTGATGCTGACTTTCAAATTCGGAAAAAATAAACGAGCCCGAGCCGAGTTGAGAATTTTACAAAACATTACCGAGCCGAAATGATGCTTTTTTGAAATTACATTTTAATACTAATTTTTATATATTTCACATTAACATTAATTAAAAAAAAATAATCTGTGCTAACTTCTTAATTCAGTGATTAATAATGTAAATGTCATCTATAGAGTTATAAATAATTCAGAGCGTTTTGATGCCAAGTCGAGACTTTTGGTTATTGATACTGAAACTTTCATTTTCGGAAAAAAAAACAAGCTCGAGCCGAGACTTTAGGTAACTGAGACTGCATCATGATTTAGATTTGAGCATCATTTACATCACTAATATATGGAGAGATCTTTAAATAAATTTTATTTATCACATAATTATTACATACTTATATGACATATATTATATGTTCACAATTACTTCTATATACAATACCATGGATTAATAGCCTAAATTAAATGCATGATGTTACTCTATAATCGTTGATGTTCTATAGGTGTTGACATCAACTATATGGATGAAGTAGGTCAAACTCTCCTCAACTGGTCATCAGCCTTTGGTACCGGAGATATGGTTATTATAGCCCTCCCCACCTCACTCCCATCACTCTCATCACTCCATAACTCACCACCAGGTGGAGTATCTGTGCAGTCACGGCGCAGACGTCAACAAAGGATTGAGGTCATCGTCTTTACACTACGCCGCTTGTTTCGGTCGTTCCATCATCGTCAAGGTAACCTATGACCTTTAACCTCCCATTAGCCACATATTAATAACTCCCGTTGATATCTATTAGTTTAGTTGAAAGCATTGCTGCCAATACACTAACATCCCTACCTCTACTTTCAGATGTTGCTGCAATACGGAGCTAATCCGGAGCTAAGGGATGAAGACTCCAAAACTCCACTTGACAAAGCCAGGGAACGGGGAGATGAGAGTTCTTACAGAGAGATTATTCAGATTCTCGAGTCACCAGGTCAGTACTGCCACCTAGTGTGTGAACTAAGAGTGATCTAATTATCAATACATCTGTGTGTGCCAGCCAATGTAGTGGTGACCTACTTATAGTTGTTATTGTGGTATTATTTCTTCATGGTATAAAACAATCTTGTATATATTTTATGACCTATTATGTTCAATTATTTCTATTAGAATTACTCATTGTGATATGTATAATAGATATATATATATATATATATATATATATATATATATTCTATAATAGCCTTAATAATTCATGTACTTTTTACTTATTATATATGTTAAATCAATTGTACTATATGAATCACATTGCATACTTGTAGGTAGTGTTCATGCTTATTAGAATCTATAAATAGCAACAGATACTTGTATCTATACACAAGTGTAAACATGACTAATACCAACCATCGAAGTGAAGCATATATAGCAATATGAGTCACCACCTCCAGCTCTACCACCTCGAGCATTAGTGATGCATCGTTATGACTCATCATACCAATACCACCACCACTAGGTGAATACATGGGACAATTGAGTGTGGATGCGGATGAAGGTGAAGAGATGGAGATAGAGGACATTGAGATGGTAGAACAGAATGATTGTTTACCCTGCGACCCCGAGTCACCTCCTCAGCTTCCCAGTATACTGAACACTCCAACGGAAGAATCAGCTATAGCTGCTGCTACTGCTGGTGATACTAGTGCTGCCTCCAGTGGTGTGGATGAGAGTAACAATGAACAAGTGGCTGGCACTTCCTCCTCTTCCCGCTCGCAATCATTCGACATTAAACAGCTATCTAGTAAGTCTTACCTAGCAACATACCTGTCAACATACCTGTCAATATACCTAGCAACATACCTAGCAACATACCTGGCAATATACCTATCAAAATACCTAGAAATATGCTTAGCAATATAACTAACAACATAGCTGGCAACATACCTAGCAACATACCTAGCAACAGAGCTAGCATGCCACAAGCATCACACAGTCTATCAATCTATATTAAATAATAAAGTAGAATTTCTCCTACGTATATCATCCATGTATATTTTAATAATATCGTATAGGATAAATATATCATATGAGTGCATAATGATCTGTATTGTTTATCTTTAATATTTACACTTATAATGTATGATCAATATTTATAATATGTACTTCTACCAGAAATATATAAATTTACATAAAGGAACAAATATTTATATATATATATATATATATATATATATATGATAATGATAATGCATATATTTTATATTTGTATCAATATTTTATAAAAAATAATAATAAAATTAATTATAGAAATCATAATAATATTTGACCTTAACACTCCGTTGTTTGATTGCATAACAGACGTGGATACCAAAGAAGATGAACAAATTATCTCACCTTCGATGGAAGCTAATGACGATGATCCTGAGATGGCAACTGTCTACATCAAGGCTCTAATGCCTGTAATGTGTAGAGTGTATGGCAATACCATGCTATCCTCCATTAGGTTATCTATACGTTTACCCCACCCCTCCACACCCCCCTTCCACACCCATCTAACCCCGCTCTTCACCTCCATCAGGAAAGCTAGTAGTACTCTGATTAAAAAGATGGCCCTCCGGATTAATAAAGAACAACTTTTAGAGTTATGCTCCATTAGATTTGCAAACTTTGCCTCTTCCATCATTGACGTTGTATCTCATGTATTCGACACCGATGTGAGTTATAGATCCACTAACGTATCTAATTCTACATCTATAGTTGTATTACTATGTCAATAGTCACTTGTTGTATATAATTCCTAAGCTTATCTATTCTATATATATTTATCTATTTATACATTTACATTTATCTATTTAAATAATTTATTAATATTTATTATATATTTAATATTATAATAGGCTATTGACTTTAAATAGAATAAATTATTTTTACCAAAATATTGCAGGATTATAAAATATATGTTATCTAAAAAATATGTTATCTATTTTCTGTTTTAATTCAAAATGTATCTACTCTTCAAAGAAATTCAATTTAAAATAAATTATGTGTGTAAATATAATAGCATTCCCTAGCATTAGTGTATAATGTATGTATATGGTTAAACAGGATGAAGATTGCAAAATGTGTGCCCTACAAATAATGGAACAATTATTGAATAAATCCGCAGCTATATTTGTAGACCACCTTCAAAGACTTGGAATATTCACAAAAATTAAAACATACTGCAATAATTTTGATGAGGTTTTTACTGTTTTATTATTTTACATGTGAACGTCATAATGTTCAGCTGCTAAGTAATATTACATATAGTTTTATTTTGTATCTACAAAGTATTTTAATAATATCATTTAAAATATGTATATGTATAATGCATCACTAACTGTATCATCACTAACTTTATCATCACTAACTTTATTATTACTTATAAGTATACATATGTACTAACAAAATGTTAAACAGATGAAACCAGAAGAACAACCCGGCACTTCTAAGTCCGGGGGTGACGGTGGGGCAAATACTGAAGACCTCGATAGTCTGGTGTTCAATAAGCCCTACTACTGGAAGGAATGGTTATTACATCATCTTACATCATCCTTGTTCATGTTCTTAACATGGGGTCTTTTAATCAGTTAAAAATGAGACCTCAAGTATATATTTGAATGTTGTAAACCAAGAAAACATGTTATAAAGAGTAAACCATGATGCAACATATGTCCTTACATGTCCTTACCTACCATCCCACAGGTTGATATTAAGATGCAGAGACTGTATCTACCTATGGAATGATTCATGCGCAATCGACTTGTCCAATGGCTCAAATGGATGGTTCCGGTACCTTATCGACGGAAAACTCACAACTATGTATTCTTCAGGAGCTCCTGAAGGTCATTCAGATAATCCTGGTCGGTACAACAATCCCTACCTATCTCCTATCCCCCCATCCCCTTCCCCCTCTCCTCCCTCTTCCCCTCTTGCTTACTCAATAATACTCATATTTTAGATAACAAGTCCGAGTTCATCGATAAACTGAAGAAATCATTCTCTGCCACAGAAGGCGTAAACTCCATGTGTATCCTAGCTATGCCATCTCCTACACAGAGAATAGAAGTGGGAAACTGGAGTCTGAGTTGCCTTAGACCTGGTGAACTTATCATTCAGAACATAGCAGATGGGGAGAAGGTTACACATCATACTCCCCCCCCCCACCTCTACATTGTATGTTTACCTCTCTCACTCACCCACCCATATATACAGAATACCCAAAGAACTATACTAAAGGCAAACTTTTCTGGTTTTGAGTTTGAATCAAATCGTTCAACAAAACACAAATTTGTGGCTGAAACTTCATTTGCCAGACTTTTGTCAAATTGCAATCATCTTAAATCTAAAAATAAACAGAAAATTGATCACGCAAAGTCAAAGGTTCCTAGCTATTTATAATTATGCTGTTAAAGACTATCTGTTATTGTGACTATCTGTTAATGATTTCTCAATATTTACAGCAAATTAGATACCTCGCTCAACGTATATATATGAATTACTTTGAGGAGATAGATTTAAAGCCAAGAAGTATTGTCATCAAATTAGGTATAAGAATTCATAATTAACTATCCTATTAGTGTACCATCATATTATACTATATCATTGATTAAACAATATTATAGAAGTTTATGTTTATTATACGAATTCATATTGTACAATCAATCACTAATGTATGTTTATTCACAGCTGCAGTTGTAGAAAACATCAAAAAATCATGTGCCCTGGATCACGACAAATCAGCTGTTTGTATACCTAGATCTCTATATCGTCTACCTAGATCTCTATATCGTCTACCTAGATCTCTATATCGTCTACCTAGATCTCTATATCGTCTACCTAGATCTCTATATCGTCTACCTAGATCTCTATATCGTCTACCTAGATCTCTATATCGTCTACCTAGATCTCTATATCGTCTACCTAGATCTCTATATCGTCTACCTAGATCTCTATATCGTCTACCTAGATCTCTATATCGTCTACCTAGATCTCCATATCGTCTACCTAGATCTCTATATCGTCTACCTAGATCTCTATATCGTCTACCTAGATCTCTATATCGTCTACCTAGATCTCTATATCGTCTACCTATATATTCACACGTATACCTATTGCTTCATTCAGGAAGTGGAGAAGGGAAACCCTATGCAATTGTTGGAGTCTGCATTCTCAGATCTTTGGAACATAGTCAGAGATGATACAAACTCTATGTCTTCCTATGAACTTGACAATAGTGGCCTAGTTCTTCAGTTGTTCACCTGTCTAAGTGTTTGTATCCCCTCCGATGTGCTTCTATTAATAGACAACAGACTATATATATATATATATATATATATAGAGGTTTCTTATAGATCTGATATTGTATGTTTAGTACATCTATTAATAGAGAATTTTTTCTTATAGATTTATTAGATATAATATAATATTTGAGTACATCTATTAATATAGATCTATTCATGTAGATTTCTTATTGATTTCTCATAGATTTCCTATAGTTCTAAATTGAAAACGACATTATTAAAACAGAATAACGATGTACCTTCATCGATTGAAGCCAGAAAATCAGCCTTTGATAGAATTCGCTTGTTCAAGAAAGTATTCAATGCTAACAATGACATCGCAGAGTTGGTAACCCTAGTAACAACCCTAAATGCCCTAACTAACCCACCCCACCCCACCATGACTCCGCAGCGTTCAGACACCTACAGCAGTGCTGCTCATACGTAAGCTTGTCTCTGTCTGTGAGAACATCGAACAATTGCATGTATTTACCCATGATGCATCTCTTTCCAACTCTGCTAATCTACTGGTTTGTTGACATAAGCAACCATATCGTACGACTTCTAATAAACAATCAACTTTATTCACTCATTATTTACATTTATTTGTATTTATTATTACCAGATATATATAATGTGAAGTTTGTTTTTTTTAATATTCTTTATTTTAATTAAATTGATAATAATAATGATGTAATGATAACATGACTACAGATACTATCAAGGAAGATACAATTCACGGTAAAGCGTTACCAAGGAGATAACCAGTTGATTGACAGGACAGGATGTACATTACGTATAGAACCACTAGTCACTCTAGACAGTATCCACAATCACCTCAACAAAATGGTAACTGCACTAACTAACCAATATTCAATACATTTGCATTTTTAAATATATTTGTTATTAAGAATATATGAATTGTTATTAAATATATGTCTTTCTATTATGAACTCATTCATCAACATAATAACCTACATACATGCGTCGTTACTAAGGTGTCGAAACAGTGGTATGACTTTAGTAGGGACACGTTCATCTACTACAAGCTGTTTGCTGCGCCTAACTTCAGTGGGCTAGACCTCGCCTACTCTAGTGACTTCGACGACAATGGATTGTTCTACTACCTCGGAACCAATGCAAAGTTAGTGCAACACCACCCGTCTACATCAGTACTTGCCACATTATCCGATGCACATACACACAAACACACACGCACATATTATGGGTGATCACATCACAATAATTGTAGACTTATTTTTATTATATTCAGTATAAGATTTTAACTTTCTTTATATGTATTCCTTTAATCAACTTTAGAACACACACACAAACATACATTTGTATATACTGCAGCTATTCATTAGCGTCCAGCACTGTACATGTGTGTGTCACTACAGTAGTTACCTTGACCACGTAATCATGCCAGTGACCGTTGATATATTGTACTTAGGTCCAGTAAAGAATGGATGAATCCAGCCGAGAACAAACTAGTAGTAGTGACCACAAGCTGTGGTAGAATGTTACCCCATGGTAAGATTGACAACATATTTAGTAGGGATACCACACCGCACAACTGTCATACCAAAGACGACAAGTTAGTAGTGCCAAGGTTATGTCCTCCTATGTTCTAATCTCTCGCCCACACACCCCCAGGAATTCTTGGATCGCTATAGATTTGGGACTTTGGATAATTCCTACTTGTTATACATTGCGTCATTCCACTGGATATGGAAAGTTAGTATCACTGTATCACTGTATTCATTATCTTATTATAGTATTATTGTCACATTCATTATTAGAGTATTAGATTATAACGCCGTGACTATATATAATTATGTATATATATATATAATAAGGTTACATATTATATATTAATGGTATCAGCCTTTTTATAATAAATATCATCAATAATACCTATTATATTGTTAGAATAAATATAATTTTGCATAATGGTTGGTCTATTATTGGTAACTATTATCATTGTATTCTCTAAAAATGTAATGACATTTGAGTAACACAAGTATAATGGCGTCGGGATTTTGTGAGGTAAAGATATGTCACTTGTATTTATTTGAACCAAATTGTAATTATTTATAATATAATAATAATAATAAATATTTATTAGAAGAAAGTTGTACATTTTTTTCCTATGAAGTATATAAATTAATTATATTGTTATTTCCTCTAAAGGGCTTCAGATAAAGATAAATATCTTTTCTATGCTGTCGCCCAAAATATAGATTATAATATTATCGTTTTAAATAATTTCGATAGCGTATTGTCAAAGTATTGTTACATTATATGTATTATTATAATTTATATTATATTAAATTAATATTATTACTATTATTAATACATTTTCACATAATAAAAATATAATTAAAGATACAGATATATCTAGTGTATTAAAATATTTTTGTAAAAAAATGTAACTATATTTTGTGATTAACATTTGTTTAGAATTCTATTTGTTTCATAAGATATGTTATTAAAGTTAGTATAATTCTATGATTAATATCGAATTTAAAAAAAATTTAAATATTATTTCAAATATAATCATAATCTTTGTAATTTGGTTGAATAAAATCAAATTTGTCAATCAAGTCAATTTTTGTTCTTATAAAAAGTCTACTTTTCCAATTGTATCATGAATTTTGGTATTATTTCATAATAAACATTCAAAAATTATGAAATATGATTTCTTAGGTTTTGCTCATTTTTCAGATTTAAATCTAACATTAAAGTAAATTAAGTTTTTATTAAATGCATTATTATTTTATAATATATAATTTATATTTTGGTTTTAATAAATATATTCAAATCAAGTTTAAAATATAAATTATTTTATTTATTATAATAGTTTAAATATTTTATTTCATGATCTACACAACAATATATTAAATTAATACTATTTTACTAATATTATTCATATAATTATTATGTAACTTATGAACACTTCACATAAATAATGTAGACCTCTGAAAATTAACAAATTTCTACATTATCTAGATATTAAAAACTTAAATGTATATATTTTATTAACTTATATATATATATTTAATTGTATATCATTAAATAAAATAATAAATATATAATTATATTAGTAATCAAAATAAAAAGTTATATAATAATTAGTTTATATAATATATATTACATACATGAATAATTTATAAATTAATAATATATTCTGTTTATTGTAATTTATTATAATTATATAATGTATTTTCTAGACTTTTTTTCTTCGATGATAACAATTTTAAAAAGTTATTAGTTTAATTTCATGATTTAATTTATTTGTTAAAATCATCATTTAATCAATGAAAAGCATCTACCATATGCTACAATGAATATGCTATTAATAGTACATACACACTAACACACACACACACGCAAACATTGATACATTCAGATCAGCTCTCCGTACCTGGCAACTACAGGGTTCAGTAGATGGACACAAGTGGATAGAGTTGACCAATCACGTGAATGATGAGTCACTGGGAGAACCAGGGTTTGTTTCTTATATATATATATAGCACATAGTGTACATTATAACAAGTATACAATAATAAACTATGAACAGTTATTAAAGATGTAAATCTATTACGAATAACTAAACTTTGCTTTATGCTACATCACATCACCATCATCATCATCACCATCATCATCATCATCATCACACAGGTCCACTGCTACATGGCCTATCGTTATCACCGAGAATGAGAAGAAAGGCTGGCGTCACCTGCGCTTACAACAGATGGGACACAACTCAAGCAAACAGATGCACTACCTGAGCATCAGTGGCCTTGAGATCTATGGAAGGGTCACCGCAGTCTGCAATGATTTAGGTTCTGCAATGATTTAAATAGTACACTTAATGCGGTATTGTTTTCTAATGATGAAACTCTTATATTTGAATGCACTAATATCAATAGTTGCATTATACTTAACTATTTATCAGGTAAAGCTGCTAAGGAAGTCATACAACACCTACGTAAAGCTAGACGCAACATAATGCAGAATGTGCTACCTAACCTAGAGGTTGGAACCAGGGTTATCAGAGGTCCTGACTGGAAGTGGCAAGATCAAGATTCTAGAAGTAAGTTTACACCCTCCGTATACCTCAACCCATCACACACACTAACACACACGCACAGATCCCAAGGGTACGGTGTCTAGCAGACTAGGCATAGCATCTCTACTGCGCAGGAAGTCACAGAGTTCGTCGACATCAAGCTCTGGAACAGGTGGAGCATCATCATCATCAGCAGGTGGAGCCTCAAGTACTACTACCACTACTACTACAGCTTCCCAATCATCTTCTTCATCTGCCCAGCTCAGCGAAGGTAATACTGTTGCGCCCTGCCATCAGCACTACTTTCAGTGACATCTGACACTTTGACAGGTACCGTTACCGCATTGGACTGTTCTAACCCTGGCTGGATAGATGTACGCTGGGATAGTGGCATAGCAAACAGTTATCGTATGGGAGCTCAGAACAGATTTGACATCAACATCTCGCCTAATATACCTGGTGAAACCCCTACTACTACCCCTGCTACTACCCCTACTACTGCAGCTACTACTGGAGCTACTGCAGCAACCGCTAATGTAGCTACTACTGCAGCTACTACTAGCAGTGGTCAAACTTCTTCTGCTGCTAATACCACTGACGCCCAACCTACAAGTGATAAGATGGTTACTCAGCCAACACCAGCACCACCAATAGGTTATATAACCCGGTATTGTTTATAGGAAGAAGAAGCTAAGGGAACATCACAGTTAAGCAACCGTAACTGTATCTCTACCCCTACTTTGTATAACTCTACTGAATTGTCCAGCTCTAGACCTGAGAGTGTGGCCGAATTGGCAGAGGCTGGTCAAGCAGGATCTGGTTAGTAATGACCCTAGCAACAGCATTATTTACATTGGTTACCACCACCACCATACCCCACTCTACTTTTCTCTCTCTCTCTTAGTCGATAACCTCACAGATGAACTTGTCACTGATGAAGCTCCTCTGTCTATAAGCGTTCCTAACCTCAATGAATCAGCTGACAGCGCCCACATTTCAGCTGTTAGTAGTCCTTATATATGTCCTCATTGTTCATTTCTATTACTAATTAACAACAATGTAAATCTAATTTAAAAAAAATTTATAATTTAAAAAAATCCATACTTTATATTATTTTTACTACTTTAGTATTAATCTATTGATACATTGATGTTACCGGAATGTTGTGTCACAGCATTGCCCTGGATATTGTGTTACATTGCAGTTAAAATAACGTGGTATCGTATGCCCCCCGTCTCTCTAACAGTCTCAGTTACTGCAATCTTTCGCTGAGATAGCTCGCATTGGTGGATTAGCATCAAACAATGCTGCCGCTGCCGCATCATCAGCTAATACTGATGCATCATCCTCCTCCGCTGCTTCAACTGCTGCCTCCTCTCTCCTCTCACGTTACTCTAACACACAGAATCTTGTACGTCTCGCCCTCACCGGAGATACTAGTTAGTAGCAACTGACACATTGACACCTTGTGTGACACCTTGAGTGACACCTTACCTTGCGTGACGCACACTATTATAATAGCTAAAACTATTCTTGTTTGATTGTGTATATATTTGAAATTATTTAATAGAATGCAAATAAATTTATATATGAAATTTAGGATGTTGATATTTAATATAAATAAAGAGTTATTGTTATTGTTGTAAATTATGTAACGAGGAAGATATATGATTATATTCAGTTAATTATAGTAATCAAATGTAGTATAATAATTAATATAATATATTTGGTAAATTATATATTTAGCTATGCTAGGAACAGTTGATTGTTATTATATATATAGAAGTTGTTATGTTCATGCACTGTATCTGTAGCATACTGATCTTGAGTGATTGTTTGTTTCACTGATAACATATAAATAAAGAGTTAGATAAGAGGTGATGTTAGATGTAAATACATTTGTTGATGATTTATTATATGTATTTTGTTTACAAAGTCTCTTAGTTGATTTGTTGATGTGTTATTTAATAAAATTGATATTATTTGAATTTAATTATAGTCCTATATTTAAGTATATAAGTTATAATATATTTATTTAATTTAGTATCCGAATATCTTAGATATTGTGCTAATATATATAATATATGTTTGTATTTTTTGCAACATGGTACCATCTATCTTAAACTCCTTGTCTCCCCCATATCTATTTACCTGTCTCCCTCATATCTAACTTCATCTCTCCCCATTATCTATCTCCCTGTCTTCCCCATCCCTATCTCCCTGTCTCTCTATATCATCTTAACAATACATGAAACCTAATCGCATCAGATAACTTCACCAGCAATATTCTGAGTGCAAGTTTCCCCAGCCTGAATGACTCTGACACAAATAACATGCAGAGCGGTTAGACACATATCTCCCTACACACATCATTCCCTAACCCTCTCTACCTACACACACACATCATTCCCTAACCCTCTCTCCCTACACACATCATTCCCTAACCCTCTCTACCTACACACATCATTCCCTAACCCTCTCTACCTACACACATCATTCCCTAACCCTCTCTACCTACACATACATCATTCCCTAACCCCCTAACCCTCTCTCCATACTTACATCATTCCCTAACCCCCTACACCCCTCTCCCTACATACATCATTCCCTAACTCCCTAACCCTTTCTCCCTACACACACCATTCCCTAACTCCCTAACCCTCTCTACCTACACATACAACATGCTATAACTCCCTACCCATCTCTCCCTACCCACACATCATTCCCTAACCCCTACCCCTCTCTCCCTACACACAGGACTGTCCTCTCTAATGTCCACTGCTACCATGCAAGACATCACCAGCCTCAGTGAGGTGCTTAGTAGGTCATTGAGTGCTAACATTGATTCGGTTTGTACTTCACAACAGATAATATTCAGTCTTTAATTCTCATACATTTTATTACAATAATAATCTCTTATTTTATATACAATCATAAAATGTGTGTTTGTTTGCAAGATATAAGCACTATTGTAGTAATGATAAGCATTATTATGACCATATAAGTACCATTGTTCTAATATTATTATTAAATTTCACTTATAATCATTACACAAATCAGTATATTAATTACCCTTTTTATACCAAACTATTAATTTTTTATTCAAAGTAATTTAAAGTTTAATTATTATTATATTATTAAATACATTTATAGATGAACATCTAGTTAACTTTATACATTACTTAGGATTTACTGCGTTCTTGTCGCGATTCACATCTTCTCGCTGGTTTTGACCTTGATAATCAGATGGAGGTTGATGATGAAGATGAGGAGATGTATGATGAAGATGACGATGACCTTGACAACCTTGCTAACGAGGAAAGTGAAGATGATGACAATGAGGTTCATACATACAAGTAACTCTGCGTTAACAAGTCATCAGTTTATCAGCCTCACCTCAGCCAATAGCTGCATACATTAAACATAGTTAACTTGCCACCACAATCGCAGCATAATCCTAATTACGCGGAAGATCTGCCTGAATTCGATGATGACACGAGATTAACTTTACGTGAAGCTTTAGTTAGTAACTTAGTTATTATGTTGTTAATCAACTATTTCTATATTCATTTCTTTCATACTTATTTAAATCAACTTTTTAATATTCAAAACCTTACTATAGAGCCCAATCTTAAAACAGGAATATGACTCTGAAGTTAAAAATGTAGCTTCTTCATCTACATCATCATCACATTCTAAATGTTTGTATAACAACACTAATAACGCTCTCTACAATACTCTCTCTAATACTCTACTATCACTACTACTATTGATATAGCAATAAGGAAATGGGATGGAGATATTATATTGAAGCGTAACTTTGAAGCCCTAATTCCTCCATTTGATCCAAGACCTGGCCACGCTAATATCAACCAGGTAAACCCTATTTACCCCCACGCCTACCATCACCTTGAACTCCACTAATAATTTGCAATGTTACCGGATAGATTCAAGAATTCATAATTCCGAAACCAAGTAGCATAAGCATTAAACTTGAAGATGATAATTATGCATTGCCAGTAGTGGATCAGAAACTCTATTTGGTTCTGTCTATAACTGGAACTGTTGGTATTCATGCATTTGTTATCTATCTAAAACCACATGGTCAATCTTTTCTATTTGATTATATGTTAATTGATCTCAAAATCAGTTATTTTAAATCTGTGAAATATATTTCCTATATGATGTATACTAATACTAATAGTATTTATTATATTATTGATTTAATTTGGTATAACAATTATCTTATATTATGTTAACATAAAAAAAAAAATATTTTAATGTAATCATCTTAAATATGATATACATTTTTTAAGTTTTGTTAGTACATTTATTATAATATATATATATATATATATAATAATATAAACTCTAGATTTTGTAATAAATGTACAGCCTACATTACTTTATATAATTCTCTTAATATATTCTAATGACAGTATACATTCACAGACCTATGAAGTAGTGATGTCAAATCCTAAACAGACTATATTCCACTACATTCAACGTCTCTACGAGTCGAGGTATGAAAATTCATCAAATGCAAAGACCAAAGAAAGTAAGAAGTCTATATTTGATATGAAATTAACGTTAGTAACTGGTATCTAATAATGATTATAAATTCAATGAGTATTACTAAAAAATAATTAATTTTAAGAATTAATATCTTAGTCATATAAATGAGCATGACACCATATATAGTATCTGTTATTTAAATCATTATCTCACTGATATATTCATCATTATAGAATATGTTATCGAGAGGCGAAAAATTGCGGAAAAACCATTAAAAGGAAATTAGTTAGTACAGTTGTCTTCTTTAGTAGTTCATTATTGTAATGAATGTGTAATTCCTTATATTGCATGCAAGTTTAATGCCTTACATTACATGAATGTCTAATGCCTTATATTACATGAATGTCTAATGCCTTATATTACATGACTGTTTAATGCCTTACATGAATTGCAGGACTTCTCTAATTCATCATCATGCACCGCCATGGATCTACTCTGTAACTCCGCCAAGTTGACCAATCAGAATAAACTTACCGGTTGTGGTGACCTTGACCTCATTCTCAGACTACTGCAGCTCTTGTACGCTATCTCGAGAGATGAACCCGTCGATAGCAACTTAGTCAGTTAGTACAGAACTAGTGTAGTCAGTCTAATCACTATAATCTCTTATCTCTCTCTCTCTCTCTACCAATAGACTCAAATGAAGTCAGGCTAAACATACCAGTTGAAGAATTCTACAGTAAGATACTAACCACTAAGATCCTTCAACAATTCACGGTAATCAAGTCACTATAGCGCTACCCCTGCCCCTAACACTAGTCTCTACACCACTACCATTATATAGGACCCCCTTATGCTGGTTAGCAAGGCCTACCCCAGCTGGTGTAACAACCTGATGATGTGGACCCCTATGTTGTTCCCTTTCGACACCAGACATACAGTATTCAGTTGTTCAGCCTTCGGTAGCACCAGGTTTCTGTCTACTCTGCTTCTATTCTTTCTAAACACTATGCACTAGTCATTACTATTTCTACGATGTCTCTAATAACTTCATTTACAGATCTCTCATCTGGTTACAAAATAGAAGGGATGCTAATCGTGAAAGCAGAAGATCAACTTTAGTAAGTACTCGTTACTAGCCACGATCCATGACCCCTGCGAACCCTGAGATAATGACCTATTAACGCGCGTAATAGGTAGCCAGAGATTCCACTTCTCAAGATTATCGTATAGCTCGACTGAAGCATGAAAGAGTGACCGTACCACGAGAATCGGACACTCTACTTCAATGGGCCAGACAAGTTATGCACTCTCACGCCAATAGGAAATCTATACTAGAGGTAGGACACGCCTTCTGACACACCCACTCGTCACTGATTATTACTACAACAACTATAGATTGAGTTCTTGGACGAGGAAGGTACCGGATTAGGACCCACTCTGGAGTTCTACTCACTGGTGGCTGCTAATCTTCAGAGGAAATCTCTAGGACTGTGGCTTTGTGATGATCACGTACCAGATGACATGTCTAGACAGGTTTCTATCTCTATCTCTCTCTATCTCTCACTATATCTCACTATCTCTCTCTCTCTATATCTATCTCTCTCCTATCTCTCTATCTATCTATCTCTCTCTCTCCTACTGGGTACATAATGTGCTATTCACACAGGTTGATATCGGTGATGGCATGAAACCCATTGGCTACTATGTACAACGCAGTTGTGGTCTGTTCCCCGCACCCATGCCTCAAGACTCTCCCGTCACTGAAAGTGTTTCCAGGTATTACAGATTCATGGGAGCACTATTCGCGAAATGCATGCAGGTTTCTATTGTAATGCTATAAGGCATTGTATTATATAATACTGTTTCTATTCACTCTTTGTTATATTCTACAGGACTCTAGGCTTATAGATATTCCCCTTTCAACTCCTTTCCTGAAGTTGATTTGCATGGGAGATAGTACTATCGATGCTATAGGTTTGTAAACATATATTTCTATTATTATTGTATATCTATTTCTTCTCTGATTACAGCTGCAAGCTCTCTCTCCGATAACATGATTAGCAACAGAGAATATCGTCAGCTTTTCAGATCCCTAACCTGTGCAGATGGAGAAGGTAAATATTATTCTCATCATCAAATGTTATCTAATACATTGTTGATGTATTCAAACAGGAGATTATTGCGATGAAGAAGATAGTGAAACAATGGCTATGATTTCTTCAATGACTTCATCTACTCTCTCCGATGATGAAGTAGATGATAAAGATGTTCGTAACCTCCTTCCATCGTCATCATATGCATTACACTCACGTTATCTTCATACAGACGATCTACCAACCCTCTCCTCCCAAGAGAATTGATCTCTGTAAAGAAATGTTGAATACAAAGATATCTAAAGATAACATGAAGACTACCTCAGAACTGTCTATTGACCAGTCTGACATCGACTCACCATGGTATGTCCCCCTACCTCCTCTCTAACAACACTGTCTATCTCTCCTCCTCTCATTACATCACACAGGTATGCTGGTTTGTTAACCCATCACGACTTTGATCTCATTGATCCACATCGCGCTAGATTCATCAAACAACTAAGAACATTATCATCTGAGAAGTCTGCTATACTTGGTTAGTATGGCCGGTAGTGTGTGTGACCCCTGAACCCTAATGTGTTCCACTTGACCCAACAGCTGACCCTTCACTGTCACCCGATCAAAAGAACAAACGTCTCGAGAGACTAACCATTGGTAACATGAACGCTTGTCTTGCTGATCTTAGTCTAACTTTTGAGTTTAATCCCAGTTCTAGTGTCTATGGCTATGATTCCGTGGAACTTATTCCTAATGGTCACAATGAGGTAAGTCATCAATTGTTCCTTCTACTTCTCCTTATAATCATTGTACTTTCCCTCCTGTAGGATGTTACTTTGGAGAATCTAGATGAATATATAGAATCTGTGACAAACTTCTGTTTGAATACGGGTATAAGGAGTCAGATGGAAGCTTTCAGAGGTTAACCTAACTATAAACTAGTGTATTATTTCACCAATTAATATAAATTATTATATAACTTATATATTTATAACCCATATTTATTAGTTGGATTTTCGAGCGTATTCCCGATGGAGAAATTGTATCCCTTTAATCCGGTTGAACTGCAAACTATTCTTAGTGGTGATCAAGCTCCTAAATGGACCAGGGAACAACTTCTTCAATACACTGAACCCAAACTTGGCTACACAAAGGAAAGGTTAGAGAATACTACCATTACCACCACACTGTATCATCATCATCATCATCTTAACAATACTTCTAGTCCTGGCTTCTTACGTTTTGTTAATGTTCTCGTGGAAATGACTGGAGACGAAAGGAGATCATTCCTTCAATTCAGTACAGGATGCCCTTCACTACCACCTGGTGGATTTGTTAATCTTTATCCTCGATTGACAGTAGTGCGTAAGGTTTGAATCAATGTTAAGCTTGTGATCTATCTATCTATCTATCTCTCTCTCCTCTACAGGTTGACGGAACAGACTCTAGTTACCCTTCAGTAAACACATGTGTACATTATCTTAAACTACCGGAATATTCAAGCGAAGAAATTCTACGAGAAAGACTATTGGCCGCTACAAAAGAGAAAGGATTTCACCTCAATTAGAACTACTCCTCCATCACACAGCAATTCAATATCTCAGTCAGCAACCCATCCCTAATAGATTTACTTGATATCAACCCTTTTACATAGATCAATCATCAATATTTCCTCAATATCTCATTATAATATATTAAAACTACAATATTAAATCACATTATCTCTATTATTTTAAGGAGTTATACTATGTATATTGAATTCTGTCCTATTATAGTTATACTATGTATTATTATTATTATATATAAATATATGTATAATAAATTATATTAAATGTAGAAAATATTAATTATTATGATATGAATAAATTTTATAAATTATGTATTTTTTCAATTTATTAAAAAAAATTAAGCAAAATAGATTTATATAAAATTATGATTTTTAATAAAATCATGCAAAGCCGGATGTAAATTTTCTTTCATGAAAATCTGTAAAATATAATGATATTGATTATAATTAAATTTAGAATATTAAATTAAATATAGATTAAACTTACCAAATCTGTATCATCAATGCATTTATTTTCTAATATTGAATCTAATATAAAGATTAGATACTTTTTAAATCCATGTTCTGTAAAACTTCCATTTAGTATGAATTTATCTGTTAAATTATTTCAATTATTAAATTTTAGTAAATATAATTTTAATAATTTATAAAACCTTTTAAAATAACAGAATTAATATGCACCGTATTTAATGGATTCTCTTTTCTTACCTATATGTAATACATTATTTGATAACAAATCTTTTATAGTTCAAATTAGGTATTCAAAATAAATCCTAATTTAAATAACTGATATAAACCTGCTTGCTAGCAATAGAGATTAGAAACTTAGCTAATGTTGATAATTGTAACCGCCCATCTGTGATGTCAACTTTACTGATGAAAGAGCTATTCAATAATATGTAATATTAATGAAGTGTTACAAAATAATGTTTATTATTTATCAGAAATGAACAGGATATAATATATACAATATATAAAAAGCATTAGCAAGGATAACATCATATGTGATCGCTATTTCTAATGGTTACTTTTTGTACAACAAAATAGATTCCTATACTTTGAAAGAGATATTTCAAATAGACATTTTTATTAACATAGTAATACACATTTTATATATCAACAATTATAATTTATTTTATAATGTTATGCTATAAATGCACCTACGGGTAAACAAGGTAATGATATGCTATAAAAGATGATTTGTTATGGTATTTGAGAGATCATTTTTTGACAGATACTAAATAACATCATTAATCAATATTTAATATTAAAATTTGTTAAGCGATTTTAACTAGTTTTCTCACACCTTAATCAGACTGATTCTTATTATTTAATATCAAAATAATATATTTAATTATAAATAATATAAATTTAATAATTATTACATGTTTTTAGTTTCACATATATTGCAAAATATACTTAAGCGATATATATATATATATATACAGTAATGGACCCATAAAAAAGGATCTGTGCCAATCATTGCATTTAAAAAAATAAAAATTCAATTTATTATAATTTTAACTTATTATTAAAATATAATATTAATAATACATATTATTTACAATTATTAACAATTTATAATACATATGTATTGTTTAGAATTATCAAATAAAATAGTAATTAATATATACAAATATTGGTATCGGGATCAGGTAAGAAACGTAGGATTGGGATCGGGAAAAGGATCGCATAAGATAATAAATAGAGGATCGGGATCGCTGATCTAGGAAAAAAAGGATCGGTGCCCATCACTGTATATATATTATATACTCTATATTAATAGATTAAAATTCTATGTTATTATTTTTAGCATAATAGAAATATGAATTGAAAATTATATATTCATAACTAAAATGGTGATATATTCATCTAAGAACAAACTTATATTAAATGTACATCAGTCATATCTCAATTGCATGTTTTAACATGTAAGTAGATATACATACATAATTGGAATAATGGAAATATTTTCTTAACTTTACAAACTAGATATATAGTTCTTTAAAAAGAATTTTCAATAATATTGCACATTTATTTTTTAAAAAATTGTATACAAAATTAACAAATTAATTTTTTCAATTGACTACAGATACACTAGAAATCTGGTACGCTGTGTTTGAGATATATGTATATATATAATTTCTTTATATCTCTATATAAAAACAAATTATTAGAATCTATCATACTCTGAATATCATTTTAAATACTAATGAATGTGAGAAAATAATTATTTGAAATAAGTTTGTCTAAAGTAATTTAAATAAATAATAAATAAAATGATTTTTTTAAATTTGAAAATCTATAATATACTAGTTTTACAACTACTAAAATATAGTCTAAATTAATATATTTTTTTTTAAATATAATTATAATTTGAATAATTTTTAATTTACTATCCTTCATGATTTAGTATTTAAGAAATAATATTTAATAAACACTGTTTTATTTTCTTATGGTTTATGCCATAAACTTTATGGTACTTATGAAACAGGTTATTAATTTAAAATTTCACACAATATTTATAATATATAATTCCAACAAAATTAAAAAATATAATTATTTTATAACAGACGTTATCTCTTAAATAATATCCTTATCAACATAGAAAATTATATATTTGAGAATATGCTATGTATAAATTAAGATTCGGAAAGGAAAATTATTAATATATATATTATATATATAATAAAATGTACTGTATATTATAGAAATACATATTAATAGTGAAATATTCATAATGCTCTAACCTTGATATTTTTATCCCTTTAAATTGTTTGTTTAATACTTCAGAATATATCTAAAAACAGTAAGTTATCATTAGACAATTAGTATTCATTGACAAGAAATACATATTTACTGATGAAAGAGACTGCAAACAATTGCATGTGGACTTACGTATATTCACATTGATTACAAAAAGTATTGAAAGTATTTCATTTCGCATGTCAAAAAGAAGTGTAATTTTTAATAATTGTGTAGATTTGTTGTATTAATATTAATCCCTATATTAATTTTTTATAATAATTTGCCAATAGTTAGATATACAGGTATATAGTTGCTAATTAAATATTAATAAAAGAGACGTTGTATGACCTTGAGAGCTTCAGTTTCCTGTACAGGTGATGCCTGGAGAGATGATGGCTTCCTGTTTAAGATATCTGCGAGTTGGCAAACGTGCCTACACATGTTGTAACGACAGATATCATCTTGATTCATCAGTAGGTTTAGGTATAGGGCTATGAAACTGAAGGGGGTAGTGGAGTATATGTAGGGGTGATGGAGTATATGTAGGGGTGGTGGAGTATATGTAGGGCTAGTGATAGTTACTCGGTATTAATGGTAGATATTCACAACTTTAACACTAACATCATAACCTTTACCACTGTAGATACAGGTAGCAATTATTTAAATATTACATTATTATATATATACTGTAACTTATATTATTATAAAGATAGTATTATATAAAAAGATAACAATTAGTATATTATCATGAAGTAGTATAAAACATAGTACAAACGTAATGAAATCTGGTCTCTTGTAAAGAGATTGAATATGAATCTCTGGTAGGGCATCGGACATGATCTCGCTCATTGAATACAAATCCACAGTCGACAAATACTGGATTAACTCACTGTATACGAAGAGTGGTAGTGCAGTTAGGCAGAGCTTATCTCGTGATACTAGTATAAGCTAGCTAGTTTATGTTAATTACGTTAATATTGATGCATCATTACAGGATAAGTACACGATTGAAATAATTAAAAGGAAAAAATTAAAATATAATACCAAATATAAAATTTGAGGCGTTAAATGTATTTTTAGAAGAATCTGAACTAAAGAATGTTATAACTATTATCTGGTTAGAAATATTATTTTAGAGACAAATACGATTGAACACGTACATAGCGATCATGACATCGTGAACCCATCAAACCTATTATTCGTGTAAGTAATGAAGTTGATCTGATTGGTGAGTTGAACGCGTCTATCACAGTTCCCCCTATAGGTAGTGCTGCTCGTTGTCAAATACTCGACTATCGCAAGGCTTCGTGTGATCACATCTCGAGGTAGACGACTAATCATGTCCACAATGTAAGAGTGTAGCTCCGCCCCCTCGGTGTTTGAGTGACAGCACGAGGTGATACATCTCTCGCATACCTCCTACAAGAGATGGGGGTCGTAGTTATTGCTTATGTCTAATGTGGGATGATGCTGGTAATATGATAAACATTCTCATGAGGTACGCGATTATCTATTAATGTCACACAATCTCATGTGATTCTACACAGTAAATAGTGCATACAAATATCTAGAATTGCGTTATTTAAAATTAATCACCAAGAATTCTAATGAGAAATAACCAGAAATATTTATATCAGTATTACTTCGATATATTATCATTCCTTATATAGCACTCACAAGAGAATAACTCCTAGTAATAGCATGTATATAAATTATATGAAGGTGTGCTGGATATAAGGAATGATGATATATCGAAAGAATACCGATATAAATATTTCTGGTATTATACATATGCAGAAGATATGCAATATTCACTATATTATTATACAGGCTTAGATCTCAATAATATTCTACGTTGAAAGTTGTAAATAATAATTGTGGTTGGGTTGATGGTGATGGTGGTAATGAAGGTAGTGGTGGTGTTGATGGTAGTGGTGGTGGTGTTGATGGTAGTGGTGGTGGTGAAGGTAGTGGTGGTGGTGGTGATGGTAGTGGTGGTGGTGCTTACCACAAGGTGGGGAAACATGTCGTAGCTTTTCGTGAAACGGGCATACAGGAACAGCAGTGTATTGCTGGAACAGACTGAGTCTACATCCAAGACGTTGACACCCAACGTAGAGGTCAGGGCATCAAGTGACCTCTGCAGTGATTGGTCACTTATCCACTCGTACTTGCCGAGCTCTCGTAGTATGTAGATTTCATCTAGAGATCCGTGCTGCGATCAATGATGTAATAGTTATTTAATGCGTAGACACAGATGACACTTATTAAACAATACCATATATGGTCATATAGTATATATATATATATATCCAGAAAGTCAAAGTATTCTTCAAAAATGGAAATATCTACATATAATAAAATAATGGTATTTAAAACATTGAATACTGCTTAAGGGGGATCCCGCACATTTAAAGTGATGATAATTTATTTTTTTTATATATTTTTTTATTACATAAATAATTTTATTACATAAATAATACTTAGTGTAGTGTTTTTTAGTATCTGTAAACAAATTAGGAATTTAGTCTAGAAATGGCATAAAATGTATTTTATGACGATAAGATAATGCTATAAATATAATATTATATACTATTCAATATTACATTTTTATCCTGTCAAACTTCAAACGCTGTTTTCTCAGAATAATTATTTCGCTTTAGGTATGTGCATTCAAAAATATAGAACATAAAAACTATTATAATTATAATATTAATTTTTTTTGCTTTATATAGAATTTAATTATGTGAATAGTAAAATAGAGAGATAATTAATAAAATGTATAGAATTCATTGTATAAAATGATAATTTCTATAGAAATACTATCATTTTAGTATCGCTAATTTTTAATTTAGATATATATAATATAATAAATAATAATATTAAAAATAACTTTCTATTTTCCTATGCATGTTATGAATACATTTAAAATAAAATTAGGTCAATTCAATGAATAGAATATCAGTTCTATTTTTTTAGTGGACCTATGTTTTTCCTATCTATTTATACAAGAAATTGACAAATTGCGTGTTATGTGCGGGATCCCCTTAATGATAACATAATTATATAAGTGAAAGTATAAAGGACAAATATTCGCTGATGATAACACAAAAGTTATTGAAATCAATAATGAAATAATTGAAAATAAATATTTACTGTTACTATATTTTATAAATTATTATTCTTAAAACTTATTATAACACAAAATTAATATACCCGTGATTATAAGCTAAACCATTATAACTATACATGCGACTACGCGACTATAACTATAGCTGACTGGGCGCTCTTTAGTCAACCCAGCCCCGCCCCCTACCTTTCTGTTGTAGAATACAATGGCGGTAATCAAGACCGGAACAGTGGTCAGCTGATTGAGCTGGGATACAAGCTTGACCGCTATCTTGAACAGCTGAAGGTCAACGTAGAGGTTAACATGCGAGGTGGGCAGGATAACGTCCTTGATCCACTGTTGGAAATATAGCTCACGATACCTAATGGGGTGGGGGATGGGGGTATAGGTGGGGTTAACGTTATAATACTTAGCATTAGTATTACCACTATTTAGTGAATCTATTTGATTTCCGGATTATAAATTACAATATATATGAGTAAATATATTAATGTTTATTATGTAAATAGATATGATAAATAACTATAAACAACTAGATATAATACTATTGTAGTAACTTTTCATTGTGTAGGATGAGGCTGGTGTTTGTGTACTTGTCAAATAGAGATATCAGACCATGGTAGGCGTTGTTATCTGTAGGCACGATTCACGGGTTAATTACTGGTGTATTGGTGGTGGTGGTGGTGCTGGTGCTAGTAGTGGTGGTAGTGGTGCTGGTGATGGTGGCTAGTGGTGGTGCTGGTGGTGGTGGCTAGTGGTGGTGGTGGCTAGTGGTTGTGCTGGTGGCTAGTGGTTGGACTGGTGGTGCTGGTAGTGGTGCTGTTTTACTAGTGGGTCTTATGGTGCTAGTGGGTCTGATGGAGCTAGTAGTTCTGATAGTAAGCTGGTGTTTCAGTTCTGATAGTATTGGATAGTAATCAGATATTAGTAGAATTGTTGCAATAAGAGATAATGTTGTACTTGTTGTAATTATGAATATAGAAATGTGTAAGGTATCATATAATATGTGTGTACAACATCGATGTAAAGAAAGTGGATAAGCAATTTATGCACGCAATGCATGTAAAAGATAGATACGCAAATGGCACTTTATTCGATAAAATACAAAATGTCATCAGTGATTTTGATTGGATATTAGTCATATTAAATATGTCAAATATTAAAACAGTAGATTTTTTGTCGAAATAGATAGAAGTGACTTATTTATATTGTATATTTATGGATCTAGATTATAAATATCAATATAATACTATGATTTCTTCAATTTAAATAAATAAAATTATGAGGAAAATTAATATGTTGAATTTTAAATATATAATTTTATTTTTTAGTATAGATTAAAATAAACATTAAAATTTATTGTGTTTCTCAATATATTTGTATAAATAAATAATAATAATTTAAAATTGAGTAGGTATTTAGTAGTGGGTATTTAGTTGTAGGTATTTAGTAGTAGGTTTCAATAGATAGTATAGATATTAGTATTGTGAACATTCTGATTGCCATTATTACTGCATAATTATTTATACTAATATTCCCTATATTAATATTAGTAATGAATGCTTAGAACATATATCTTCGAACTGCTAAATTTGATAAAACAACAAAATCTATAATTGAATATAATTTAGTAATATCTATATAACAATATGCCCATAATTATCTATATAATATAGCAATAATAACTATATATTTGTTATAGGATTTGTTTCATTTCATTTTAACAATTTATTTATTGTTCGATATACAATAAAGTGATTTATTAAAATAATGGAAGTAAAATATATAAACTATTATAATTAATATATGTTTATATAAAATAATTGAAAAGTTTTGTTTATAACCTCTATCTTTATTTGTAGCCATTTCTTTAATATTTTCTAATAATATATCACATTGGTTTTTAAAATTGTCTTTTTTACCTATTAAAAATTAAATTAAATTATAATCAAAAATTATTATTAATATAATTTATAAATATCAAATATATATATATATATATAAATGAGATATAAATATATATAATATATTAATTATAACTATAGAATACATATACATAAATGTATTATGAGTTAATTTATTATTAAAATTATTTATTTATTTATTAGGATAATTGTATTAAAAAGTTTATAGATTATAAATTCCGTTTATAGAACTCAAAATTCTCAAAATTTCTGTTGATTATTTTAATTATTCATATCACTTTTCAAATAATCAATGATAGTAATTAATATTCAATCTTATAATTATTATAAAATAATAATGTCATTAATGCTATAGTCCAATTAATTTATAAAATTATCATCAATATAGATCATATTAAATACATACATATTTATACATTTATATATATATGCAAATATACGATGAAGCACTATATATACGCTAGTGTGTATAACATGTTAAATACTGGAGGCATTTAGCACAGCTTAATCGTACAGCACAAATGTCACTTTGTAGCAATATATACAGGTAGCCGAGGATTTCTTTCAGTGTTTCCGATTCGCTGTGAATGAATGGCGGTAATTAGTGATGCGTATCGTTATCACTGAAGTGTAGCGAGGTGTGCATGAGTAATGCGATGAACAATATTAATTGAATCATAATTAATAGTACATTTTATAATCATTAATTAATTGTAAACTGGAAAACATAAAACACACTAGTTACGAGATAGATATAAACGACAGAAGTGTAACGAGGGCAATCATTAGCATTGAATTACGTTATATTATCTTGATGGTAAATAAATTCTAGTTTTAACTGTGTATTTATAAGGTTTAAATTTTGTAATTAACTAAATATATTACAATGATTATCTACATTATGATTATCTACAAATATAATGTCATTATCGTATGAACATATCAAATTCTACTTATTACATCATCTTCAGAAATGAGTATTGCATAATAGCGATGATGCGATACATTGCCACACACACACAGGACCTATTACGATTGCTGAGCTTGTTCAGGATAGTGATGATAGGGAACAAGTCGTAGTGAGGGTCTCTCTCTACTGACACTGCTACTTTTAGCTTACTGATGATGTAGGCAGTCAGGATGGGTTCTTGTCTGCGGGTAGGGGTGTAGGGTAGGGGTGTAAAGTAGGGGGTGTATTATAAGTAGGGGGTAAGGTGGGGGGGTGTGTTATTAGTAGGATGTAAAGTAGGGGGTGTTATTAGTAGGGGTGTGATATCAGTAGGGGTAATGTGGGGGTGTGTTATTAGTAGGGGGTAAGGTTGGGGTGTATTATCAGTAGGGGGTAAGGTGGGGTGGTGTGTTATTAGTAGGGGGTAAGGTGGGGGGTGTGTTATTAGTAGAGGGTAAGGGGGGGGTGGTGTGTTATCAGTAGGGGGTAAGGTGGGGTGGTGTGTTATTAGTAGGGGGTGAGGTGGGGGTGTGTTATCAGTAGAGGTTAAGGTGGGGTGGTGTGTTATCAGTAGGGGGTAAGGTGGGGGTGTGTTATCAGTAGGGGGTAAGGTGGGGTGGTGTGTTATCAGTAGGAGGTGAGGTGGGGGTGTATTATCAGTAGGGGGTGAGGTGAGGGGAGGGGTGTTATTAGTAGGGGGTAAGGTGGGGGTGTATTATTAGTAGAGGGTGAGGTGAGGGGAGGGGTGTTATCAGTAGGGGGTAAGGTGGGGGGTGTATTATTAGTAGGAGGTAAGGTGGGGGTGTATTATTAGTAGAGGGTGAGATGAGGGGAGGGGTGTTATCAGTAGGAGGTGAGGTGGGGGTGTATTATCAGTAGGGGGTGAGGTGAGGGGAGGGGTGTTATTAGTAGGGGGTAAGGTGGGGGTGTATTATCAGTAGGGGGTGAGGTGAGGGGAGGGGTGTTATTAGTAGGGGGTAAGGTGGGGGTGTGTTATCAGTAGGGGGTAAGGTGGGGGTGTGTTATCAGTAGGGGGTAAGGTGGGGATGTGTTATCAGTAGGGGGTGAGGTGGGGGTGTATTATCAGTAGGGGGTGAAGTGAGGGGATGGGTGTTATTAGTAGAGGGTGAGGTGAGGGGAGGAGTGTTATTAGTAGGGGGTAAGGTGGGGTGGTGTGTTATCAGTAGAGGGTAAGGTGGGGGTGTGTTATCAGTAGGGGGTGAAGTGAGGGAAGGGGTGTTATTAGTAGAGGGTGAGGTGAGGGGAGGAGTGTTATTAGTAGGGGGTAAGGTGGGGGTGTGTTATCAGTAGGGGGTGAGGTGAGGGGAGGGGTGTTATTAGTAGGGGGTAAGGTGGGGGGTGTGTTATCAGTAGAGGGTGAGGTGGGGGTGTATTATCAGTAGGGGGTGAGGTGAGGGGAGGGGTGTTATTAGTAGGGGGTAAGGTGGGGGGTGTGTTATCAGTAGGGGGTGAGGTGGGGTGGTGTGTTATCAGTAGGGGGTAAGGTGGGGGTGTGTTATCAGTAGGGGGTAAGGTGGGGGTGTATTATCAGTAGAGGTTAAGGTGGGGTGGTGTGTTATCAGTAGGGGGTGAGGTGGGGTGGTGTGTTATTAGTAGGGGGTGAGGTGGGGGTGTGTTATCAGTAGGGGGTAAGGTGGGGGTGTGTTATCAGTAGGGGGTAAGGTGGGGGTGTATTATCAGTAGAGGTTAAGGTGGGGTGGTGTGTTATCAGTAGGGGGTAAGGTGGGGTGTGTTATCAGTAGGGGGTAAGGTGGGGGTGTATTATCAGTAGAGGTTAAGGTGGGGTGGTGTGTTATCAGTAGGGGGTAAGGTGGGGGTGTGTTATCAGTAGGGGGTGAGGTGAGGGGAGGGGTGTTATTAGTAGGGGGTGAGGTGGGGGTGTATTATCAGTAGGGGGTGAGGTGAGGGGAGGGGTGTTATTAGTAGGGGGTAAGGTGGGGGGTGTGTTATCAGTAGAGGGTGAGGTGGGGGTGTATTATCAGTAGGGGGTGAGGTGGGGGGTGTGTTATTAGTAGGGGGTGAGGTGAGGGGAGGGGTGTTATTAGTAGGGGGTAAGAGGGGGGGTGTGATATAAGTAAGGTGAGGGGTGTGTGTTATCTATATATTATGTTTATAGTGTGAGGGATGTTTGATGTAAAAGTACATTAAAAAGAGAAGCACATAATAATGACATAAGGTTATGAGATACAATGCTGAAATAACTATTGGAGTTATGCAATAATCTGTATGACTAACATAAAGAATGACTCAGAAGACCTAGTCTGTACGTCTGTTTGTCTGATCTTATTCTCTCCGAACAGTCTATGAAGTAAAGTACCTGACAGGTTAAGTAATGTTTGTCTATATTATATAATATGTTTACACGCGTATTCTAAATATGTGAGAACACATTATAAGTTAAATAACAAACCGAATAATTGCGATGCAGCGTTCTTATAGGCCCAGTTCTCGGAAGAGAAATAGTCACATGACAAGATAATGACGTCCGCTAGAAATATCTGCGTTTCACTGACGCACTGGTTATCCATGAATATCGCCTATTACGTCATAATATCTTTATATTTGTATATTATACAATATATGCTATTATACAATTTAATAGATATTGTTAATAATGTAACATACTTACAAAGTAAAAATAAGGATAATAATTATATAAGATTTGTAGGTGTGAACTAGTGATGTAAATGTTAAAGCATCGATGCAGTCTCAGTCTCAGTTACCTAAAGTCTCAACTAGGCTCTCGATCGTTTGGATCAAGTCACGGCTCGGACTCGTTTTTTTCCGAAAATGAAAATATCGGCATCAATGATCAAAAGTCTCGGCTCGGTATCATTTACATCACTAGTGTGAACACCCTATTAGTGTAGCATACAGACAGACAGACTACGGTGATAGACATACAGACTATGATGACTGACCTTGAGGATATGCATAGAGTTAGCCCTGTTCGTGTCCAAGTTACCCGTACAATGTATCGGCCTGTCATCACATTCATCCGATGTCAGGAATTCTATTGTTTCTTTAACGCATCTCTTCTGCAATAGGGGAGGCTGGGCAGTTATAATATGTCGAACCTCATTTATATCTTGTTATGAAATCATGAATTTATCATAAGCATCAAAGATTATGAATTGTACATAAGCAATACAGATACTTACATTAATAGGTTAATAATTTAATGTATTAACGAATACATTGTGCATATAGTAATGAATAAATAGCACTTTGATGACTCACCTATCACGATACATAAGTATACATAAAGACACATAAGGGTAAATAAGGGTACATAAGGGTACATAGGGGTACATAAGAGCGTGTACTCTGTACCTAATGAAGCTATAGTTAACCTTTATCTTGTTGCTCTGACAGGACAATAAGGTTTGAATACAGGCAGGAATTCCAGCGGAACGTCTAGTAGTCGATGATGTCCTGTCCTTGAGTAGGGTTAGCACCTGTGTGAGGGGGTGTGGGGGTATAGTATGTGGGGGTGTGGGGGTTTGTGGGTGTAGTATGTGGGTGGGTGTGTGGGGGGGTGTGAGGGTATAGTATGTGGGTATATCATGTGGGTGTTTATATAATAATTGGTGCACTAATTCTTAACACCTACACTATGCTAATCTACTTTACAGAACTGTCATTGCCTATAAAGAGAATCTTATATTATGATGTATGCCAAAATATATAAATACAATTGTATTAAGATTCTATTAAAATATAAAAATTAAAGTTATTAAGATTTTTAATTTAAATATTAGATATAACAATTATGCCAATTTAATTACTAAATAATATTAATCTAATAGAATTGCATAAATTCTAATTATTTATAGTTATTAATATTTAATGACTATAAATATGATTATATAGTGTGTGTGTGAATAAGTAATTATATGACCTCCTAAAATGGTCAACAAGGTAGTATAAGGCGATACATATGCCTGATAGAACATTGCTAAGAATTAATGCATTCACGTCAATATGTAGGCAATTTATATTACACTAAATATGTTTATTTAAACATTTAGTGACTGAATATTAATGAAATATATATATATATATAGTAAAATAATGATTAGATTTTATTACAAATTCAACAAGTACACATAAGGTATAAGGAATGATACCAATACAAAAGTTACAAAGTAAGACTTACCCATTTCAGTAAATTTTCTAATATATCTTCGTAAATTCCTATTTTTGAAATATTCATCAGATACGTCTTAAGAGCAAATTGACAATTCTCTATGCTTCCCTACGAGTGTGGTCGGTTACATTATAACAACTCCAGTCACATGACTACTACTCACGATATGTCTGCAGTTTAGTAAGTTGTGTATCAATGTTTCACCGATTGCCTTGGTTTGAGCTTCTGAGAATTGTTGATACAGAATGAGATCTGCATAGAGATAGCTGCTTTCCTGTGTGGCAATTGTTGGCAATCTATTAATATAACTCATTCTATTAATAGAACTAATTCTATTAATAGAAATAATCTAGAATTCCTGTTATATGATTTCATGTATGAATTCCTGTGGTAAATGAGCTTATGTTAAACTATGTAAAGAAAGTGTATACACTTTATTTAATTATAATAAATTGACGGACGAAATACATGTAAAAGATAGATACGCGAATGATAATTTTATCGATTACAAAATATCATCAATGATTTTTATTGGATATTAGTCATATTATATATTTCAAATATTAAAAAGTAGGTTTTTCGTCGAAATAGATAGAAGTTACTATATACTATCTATATCTATGGAATTATATTATAAATATCAATAAAATAGTATTATATCTTCAATTTAAATACACAAAATTATGATGAATATTAATGTTATATTTTAAATATATAATTTTATTTTATTATAGATAGTACATTAAAATTGATAGTAATTATCAATATATATATATGTATAAATAATTAATAATAATTTAAAATTCAGTAGGCATAGTAGTAGGTTTAGACTGCAGTGCCTCTATCACAAAGTGCCATACACTACATCCAATTGCTTATCCACTTTCTTTATATCAATAGTTGTAATACTAATCTCCCCACACACTGGTTGATAGCAATATACAATAGAGGGCGGAACAATAACATTACTGTAGTAAATACATGTGTGTTCTAATACATTATTAGTAGTACATCACAATGCATCTGTGCTATGTGCTATGTGCTATCTGCTATAGGCTATAAATAATATGTAATTTATAATTACATACAATAGATTTCATTAATATAAATTATTAAATAATATTTATTTACTAAATTGTATAGTAATAAATATCATAACTACGAGTGGTCAAGTGCATTATACAGGTCAAACTTAGAGGTCAAACTTAGAGATTGCACACACTCTACAGAGGTCACCCCAATACTGTAGAGGTCAGCCCAATACTGTAGAGGTCACCCCAATACTATAGAGGTCAGCCCACAAACCGTCAACATGTTCACAGCCTTCTGTATCATACGCTTAGTGTCCAGTTCTCCCACACCATTGTGGTCAGAGATGTCCATTAGGGTGAGCCCTATGTCCAGGAAGTCAGGACAATCTGTGTGGCGATGGTGGTAGTGGTGTAGAGATGCTATCGTTTGTAAGTTTGAAATATAAAACTAAAAGATTTTAAAATAAATATTTGATATTACAATTACACCAATTTATCTAATAAACAATATTAGTCTAAAATAATCTGTATCTATATTGACTGCTGGGTATTGAAAGTAGAGTTATATTGACCATTAGGGTATAGGAATTAATGCTATATTGACATTCAGGGTGGCGGTAGAGTACTATATTAACAGTCAGGGTAGAGGAAGTGATCACTACATTGACCTGTGGTGAGGCATTAGCACCCTCTACTGACTAGTGGTGGGGCATTAGCACCCCCTACTGACTAGTGGTGGGGCATTAGCACCCCCTACTGACTAGTGGTGGAGCATTAGCACCCCCTACTGACTAGTGGTGGAGCATTAGCACCCCCTACTGACTAGTGGTGGGGCATTAGCACCCCCTACTGACTAGTGGTGGGGCATTAGCACCCTCTACTGACTAGTGGTGGGGCATTAGCACCCCCTACTGACCTGTGGTAGAGCATTAGCACCCCCTACTGACTAGTGGTGGAGCATTAGCACCCCCTACTGACTAGTGGTGGGGCATTAGCACCCTCTACTGACTAGTGGTGGAGCATTAGCACCCCTCCCTACTGACTAGTGGTGGAGCATTAGCACCCCCTACTGACTAGTGGTGGGGCATTAGCACCCCCCTACTGACTAGTGGTGGGGCATTAGCACACCCTACTGATTAGTGGTGGGGCATTAGCACCCCCTACTGACTAGTGGTGGAGCATTAACACCCCTCCCTACTGACTAGTGGTGGAGCATTAGCACCCCCTACTGACTAGTGGTGGGGCATTAGCACCCCCTACTGACTAGTGGTGGAGCATTAGCACCTCTCTACTGACCTGTGGTAGAGCTCTTTCCCCCGAGAGCAAACAAACTCTTCTTCATCACCGACTCTAGACTAGTTGTCAGTTCCGCGATGGTTAACGTTACACCGGTAGGACGCAGCTCTTTCAGGATGAGACGCATTAGCAACAGGTAACCTGTACGGAGGGAGGGGGGGGAGTGATGACGGTGATAGTGCCGGCTTCTGATTGGCTGGTTGTACGCCTGGTCGCGCTTCATTGGATGCAACCGGATGATTTCCAATGAGATAACGATAACAACTACATCATATGTACACTGTAACAGGGTTACATAATTTAGTACTTTAGTCCAGATGAAATCTACATTATCCAGATGATGATTGTTATTGTTCGATAATTTACAAAACTATTTATTTCCTAGTTTATTTACGATAAAAATGCGAATTCATTATGTTAATATTATGTAAATGAGGTAATACAATGCAATTTAATACTAGTTTTTATAATAATGCTTATAAAATTAATATATCGTATATCAGATAAAAAATTGTATAATATATAATTTTATAAAAAAAAAGTGATTATATTATATAAAAAATATTAAAAGTATAATATATACATATCGATTGAAACCTATTTTATAATGTTTATCGGTATCGTAGACGTGCTTCTGTTGGAGGATGATGTCTTCGATTCGGTACACTAGTTGCCTTACGAATATTTGTTGTTTGGGCGAGGGTCGTAGGTTATCCGGGTTCAGACTGTAGGGGGATGCGTGAGATTAGCACCATCTAGTGGTAGACGCCGGCGTTAACCTCTTATAGTAGGTGTAGCACAGTAGGTCGTAGTTGACATTGCGCTCGAGTTGTGTAAGTATGTCCTTCATGGATACGCGATTAGTTACTACCTCGGTGAAGTGGGTCGTGTAGTAGCGTAGCACTACCTTCATAGCCTTCTCTTTTATCTGTCGACGTGTGTGTGTGTGTGTGTGTGCGCGTGTGTGTGTGTGTGTGTGCTGGTAATACACAGCGTGGAGTCTAGTATGATGTGATATGTGTATATATAGGTGTGTATAAATACGTATTAGTTAAATCAAGATAATCGTATTAAGAACATGTTTATTAAATACACATGTTATTAAAAATACAATTTATTTATACTTAATAAGTGTATGAAGTAGCTTATTTCAAGTGTATTATTAAGATGTATTCAACATATCTGTGGCATATGTTGATGTTTGTGATTTATATATTTTTCACAATTATTAAATATCTTTGTAATCTTATATTTTATTTTTATTTTTTTAAATAATTAAAAAATTCATTTTGTTTAAAAATAAATATATTACATATATTCAATGAATAAATACTAATCAGTAATATAATAAAATAGAATTATCTAAATAATGTAATCATAATAATTCATATTGAATCCATTTTGTAAAATATTATAAAATATCATTTATAATATCATATATTAATATCACTATTCAAATGTTATAAATTTAGATTCAATAGCACAATAAACTTATAAATAGTTACCGGACGCATGTTTGAATGAGAAAACCTACCTCACTAATATTATTATACATCAGAACGGATAGCAATCTCTTGAAACTCTGCAAACTTATCAAGTTTCCATTGAAGATGAACCCCTCTACCTTGTTAGAGTCGGCTGCGTGGGGAGATGAGGCATTATTGCAGAGATGCACAAACACTATAAAAGTCGCACTAACGAGAACACGAATACAAGTGAGACTGGTCATCCAGAACGTAAACGAAACTGTCCAGAATGATCGACATCCATTCCACTCCTGCGGAGAAAGCAATGATTATTATATTATATTATTATATTAGGCAACAGTTACTTTACAATTAGTTTTACAGTATAAATATTATGCATCAAAAATAACAACAAATTATCAATAATAATAATTGATTGCATACAGTTTAGTTATATTTAAAATAATTGAAAGTTTACAAATTCAAAATTTATGCTTATTAAAATATGAATCATATCTTTATTTTTTGATAATTTATATATATTATATAAAGTCTATAACATTCGTCAGTATACAAGATTAAATATTCATTTATATACATTTACTTTCTCTGAATTGTTTAATTAATTAAAAAATATATTTATTATTCTCAAAATTAAAGTTACGTATATTAATTATATATTATATTATTTAATACATTTTGCTAATAAAGTTCACCATATATTAATAATTAATATGTGACATTACATTATAAATTACATAAATATATAGTAATCGTCAATATTAAATGTTATATTTTATAATAATTTAATATAAAAATTATATTAATGTTTAAATTATATCTGTCCATGGTATCTTGATATCTATAATATGTTACCAAATTGATTGTGTATAAGGTTAGATATAATATACAATAAATATATTTCAAAAATTAAATAACAAATTAAAATTATTATCTATCAATTATAATATTTTGTCAAATATTATACTACAAGACATAATTAATTAACATATATTTTTAATTTTATCGAGCGACAGCATAGAAAAGATATTGATTGTGTATAAGGTTAGATATAATATACAATAAATATATTTCAAAAATTAAATAACAAATTAAAATTATTATCTATCAATTATAATATTTTGTCAAATATTATACTACAAGACATAATTAATTAACATATATTTTTAATTTTATCGAGCGACAGCATAGAAAAGATATTGATCTTAATCTGAAGCCCTTTAGAGGAAATAATAACATAAATAATTATATATTTCATACGAAAAAAAATTTAAAATTTACAACTTCTAATAAATATTTATTATTATTATATAATTAATAGCAATGTACAGTTGACAATAACTATACTATAAAGTTAACCTGTATTTATACTCTGGAAGTTATTGGTAGGTTCTAGAAGACTGCACGCTTCATTCCATATAAACTCTATGAATTCTGTATAACACAAATTATGAATAGATAATATAGGAAATATACCAATCATAAAATGGGACACATACATGTGTGTGTGTATGTGTGTGTGTGTGTGTGTAACCTTTATGTGACTTAAAGTAGGTCATCTCACTAAGTTTCAACATTTTCAGGCAGTCCATACGCACTTGTGACATCAACTCTCTAAGCCTGCGAGTAATGGTGGTAGGGAGTCAATATCAACATAGACATAGTTGTAATGAAGCCTAGGTTCGGATTGCTATTCTATACATTGTAATTAGTGCTATTACATTCAGGTACGCGGCGAGTGTGCGCACATGTTATGCAATGAATAGTTGGCCGCTTTATAATCAATCGTTGACGTAGCAAAATAACAAAAGTTGTTACCACAATTTTAGATTTATAATACAAAATGGCACTACGAAGCAAAAGTTCACGTGAATTTCTATAGAATTAAATTATTAATAAAAAATAATAGTTGCTATTTTATTAAAATAGGATATTTCTAGAATACATACTTATACCAAAGATTTTGCGAAGCAAAGATATAACACTCCCTATGCATGCAACGTAATTTAGTAATAGCCCCAACCGCTGCTAGCAGTAGTATCGAAATCACTGAAATATATTTAGTTTCGGCTCTGTTTTCATACAACAATGTTTTCATTGCTCTATTAAATTACATGCAATATAAATTAGCTTTTACTCACTAAATATATACTTATAGCATTTAAAACATACATATCATATTTGTTTGTTATATATTAGTAATGAACACTTAGTTTTCATCATATAAATACTAATTTAAAGCATATTATTTAATATTTTAAAAGTGTATAGTTTGATACAAATTTACATTATAAACAACACATAGTTCCTAAAAGTAACCCAATATAGGTGGTACTGGGGTATTTTGTATACAAATTCGAATTACACTATTTCGCTTAAGTGTTATATCTTTCTTAGAAAAATCTTTGCTTATACTTAGTTTCTTTATTTTTAGCAAAAACCTGTTTTTACAAAAATGGCAAAAACGTCCAAAACCTATCTCTACATTGTTAATTTACGGTAATAAACGGTAAAAACTATTACTAACCGGAAAAAAACTGGCAAAATATAGTGTTCCTAAAATATATAACATTTAAAATTTTTTTTTATTAAATTTAAAGTAATATTGATTCACTTATTTATATATATAACATACATTTGTTGGCTAATTAATTTAGCAGCTTTATTTTATAATTTAACCAAAAAATCCCTTACTGGATTTTGAGGTCAGCCTTCATATTGTAATATTAACAAGTTGATGTAATGTGATAAATTTCTAAATGAAATAAAAGCATACAGTACTATAGAGTCATACAATTTCATGATGAAGGAAACATAGTTCACTCGACCGAATTATTTAAATAAAAACGAAACTAAAATGCGACGGGTAGAACTAAAATCTATTTTTTGATTTCGTATCTATTTACATGTAAATTCAAAAAATAATACCTTAATATAATCTTAAATTAAGATATGTATGAAAATTCGAAATATATCGAAAAGTAAGTGTTCCGCAAAAATATTATTTGGAGATATCAAAAGTGAATTCATAAAATATTACCGAATTTATATAGGTCTTAAGTAGATCGATTCAGTCATTGTTATTTACATGTAATCTTTAAATATCTTGAAAATGTAGTAATTTGAAAATATATTTGTTTGAAAATATATTTGTTTATATATAATTCATTTATCTGTTATAATATCAAAAGTATATTAGTCTGATAATTATATTAATTACCTTATGAATTATTAATAGTAAATATAAATAAGTTCTCAATGAAAATATTATTATTTCTATTGTTTAATTATTATTTCTATTTCTATATATATATTTTTTTTACAATATTTTTGTTTCTATAAAAATATGAAAATCTTATAATTGTGATTTTAATGTAGTATTGTTTAATTTTATAATTGTATAATATCTATCTAATTAAAAATCTATAAATAATAGATAATTGTAAATTATATAGATAATATTAGGTTTTATAATATAGGTAATATTAGGTTTCATTATATTGACAAAAATAGGTTTTTACCGGATAAGTTATTAACGGTTATAACCAAAGGCAGTAAAAACATATGCTACACTGTTAGATACGCATAGTTAAATCATAATCATAATGTAAACATGTTACTCGCTAGAAGGTCATCTTAACGACCTTGAGTTGAGTTTCTGCCTGAAGTCCTGTGAGTCTGAGCTACAGTTCCGGTGTAACATGTTACGGATGAGCACGAGTTGCCGGGGCTCGTAGAAATTGTTGTGTAGGGAGGTACACAGTACGTGGAACATGTTCAGACGGGTGTCGTAGTCGTAGTGTAGCATGAACCTCTTGATAGCTTCGTACGGCTGTAACCAGGGGGAGCTGTTATCGTAGTTATCCTAGTATAGGTCTACTCGCGTGTTGTATTGATATCAAGTTATATTAGGTTTGCTAATAGAAATGAGTGTGTATATATATATATGAAGGTTTAGTATATAATACATATATGCATTTAAATGTATGTGTACGTGTGTATACAGTATAGAGTATACATTTAAATATATATGTATATATATATATATACATTGAATAAAATATAATTGAAATTCAAAAACAAAACATTTCTATTATGACAATTCTATATTACATATATCACAGATATTCTATTAAACGAGTACATTCATTATAGGTTAGGCCTCATTAGTTCAATCTTACTGCATCATGTTCATGTGCATAGGTATATTATTTACAATTAAATATGCATTTAATATTATTATAAGGTTTATTGATTTTATGAATTATATTATGTAATTTATATTATATATTACGTTAATAAAAAATCTTAAATTATTAAAAAGTACACGTATATAATAAATGTAATAATATGTATGACTAATAATTAATATATAATATATATGTGTATATATATATATATGTACTACAATGTGTCAACAACGAAGTAAGGCTTAATATGTGTATTAATGTGTGTGGAGTAATGCTGATATGTGGAAAGTTGTCTGAGGTAGTGTGATTGTATGAATATGATTGTAAGTGTATGTTAGTATGTTATGTATGTGTGTGTGTGTGTGTGTGTGTTAGTGTGTGTGTGAGTGTGTGTGAGTGTGTGTGTGTGTGTGAGTGTGTGTGTGTGTGTTAGTGTGTGTGTGAGTGTGTGTTAGTGTGTGTGTGAGTGTGTGTTAGTGTGTGTGTGAGTGTGTGTGAGTGTGTGTGTGTGTGTGTGTTAGTGTGTGTTAGTGTGTGTTAGTGTGTGTGTTAGTGTGTGTGTGTGTGTGTGTGTGTGTGTACTGACTATATCACGGTAGTAGTGGGCCTGATGCAGACATCTGATGATGGGAACGCACACTCGAACATTGTCAGAGTGCTTGAGTGACAGCTCGTGTAGCCAATCCATGGTATCGGGCAGGTTAAGGGTCGTCAAGGTCATCATACGGTTGACACTGGTCCTCTGTAACCTATGATGAAGGTCAAGAGTATGGGGGGGGGGTGAGCCGGGGGTATACCGTATTACTTAGAACGCATTGATGTATGCGTTTTAATGGGTAGTTGACTACAAATATATACAGGTAGTATATAAATGTTCATTAGTATTATTAATACTTTTAATTAATCTGAATATGAAATAAGGCCCTACAATAGAAGTGCTATTACCACGAGTGTTCACGTGGAGCTGTATTACCACCAAGAAACATACACATCTCTTCAGAAGATATGACATACTATACATACCAACAAATGTTAGTCATTTATATTTTATCTTATGTACCAATATATATATAGATGTGTGTATAGATGTGTGTATAGATGTGTGTATAGATGTGTGTATAGATGTGTGTATAGATGTGTGTATAGATGTGTGTATAGATGTGTGTATAGATGTGTGTATAGATGTGTGTATAGATGTGTGTATAGGTGTGTGTATAGATGTGTGTATAGGTGTGTGTATAGGTGTGTGTATAGATGTGTGTATAGATGTGTGTATAGATGTGTGTATAGATGTGTGTATAGATGTGTGTATAGGTGTGTGTATAGATGTGTGTTTACATTAAAGCCAGAGCATCACGGTGTGGACCCTTACGGATCACTGTACTGTGACTAACGCATCATCAGAGTGTAGTAGTTCACTGATGCACGCAGCGAAGTGATCCTCCCACAACGAGAATAGGCCTGACTTCACTGACAACCTGCGTAGTGTGGTGTGTGTGTGTGTGTGAGTGTGTGTGTGTGTGTAGTACGGATACTGTGCTGGTGGTGGTTATGCAATAGTAGTAGATGATCATGCAATGATGATGATGTAATGAGGTAGTCAATGGTGTAATGATGTAATCGATGATATAATGATGTAATTGATGATGTAATGAGGTAATCGATGATGTAATGAGGTAGCTGATGATATAATGATTATTCAATAGTAGCTGATGATGCAATAATGATGATGTAATGATAATGTAATGATACACTTGATCTATTCTATAGTAAACTTCATGCATTTCAGTATTGTTTCGTACAACTTGAGGACAGCAAACGACAGGTAGTGTACTTTAAGGGAGGCAAACATATCTCTCACTATTGTACTCTGGTCTAGATACTGTGGGCAGTCGTTAATAGGGAGGGAGTTAGTAAATAAGATATATATATATAATTCTATATAATCTATATTAACGTTATATGATATGGAATATTGATTATAAAATTGATAATACTAATAATATCATACGTATATTATAATGTTAATTTTATTTCTCCAATTATATACAAAATTTAGGAATATAAAGAATTATATATTGTCAACCATAAAATCATCAGTAATATTTGAATTGTTCAATTTAAAATCATAGGGAAACAATAAAGTGGGAAGTATTATTTTATTTTTGTTTGTTCTGTATTATATTTTGTTAACAATTTATTTTTGTTATAATTCGGGTTTTTTATATCTATATTTCAAATATACTATAATATAAAATTAATAATTCATTATTATTACAGATAAAGTGGGAAGTATTATTTTATTTTTGTTTTATATATATTTTGTATATATGTTTCAAATATATTATATTATTAAAATACAATTTTAATAATTTTCTATTATTTCAGATTATAGTGATAAGTATTATATTGTTTGTTTCGTAATATTATTGGTATGTTTTGTTATTAATTTTTTTGTATAGATATATTGGTTTATTTTATTTGTAAAGTGTTCTGTTTGTATATATATATACAAACATATATATATATATATACATATATTCTAGTATTGGTTTAATTGATTTTTAACATGTTCTGTTTATAATATATTTAAAATTTAACATTTAAATATTAAACTATATAACTAATAATTTATTACTAAAACAGAGTACAAAGATAAGAAGAATTCTATAAAGTTAAAGTAGAACTTGAATATTTCGATGCCACTTACAAAATAATGTATTTTATTTCTATTTTTTCGATTATTTTTACGCTATCTTTTATTTCTATTTTGATAATTTTTCGTTCGTTTTACTATATGATTTATTTCTACTTTCGATTGTTTTTCATTTATTTTTACGGTAACTGTAAAACGTTTTAATTTCGTATTATTCTTTGTTTATTTCTATAACGTATGTTATCGTTAGCAAATATTTATACTTTCGATTATATTTTCTGCTATGTATTTGCTTAAATAAATTATCAATCAATCAATCAATATTTACAAAATAACTAATTAAATATATATATATATATCATTAAATAAATTGTATAATATAATTTAAGTTTTAGAAGATATTTAAAATATATAAAAATTATAGTTTAAATTTCAATTCAAATATTTATATGATTATATAACTGACCTTGATAATATCCATATAAGGAATGATTATGATCAATAATTTGTACTTATATTTCTCATCATAATGTTCCAATTTTTTTATAAGTTGTTTAATGATGGTATCATCTCCTATATATTTGAGGTGTACATATGTATAAGTAAATATGTATATTTATATAAATATATATACATGGTTTTATATTAGGTTTGTATATTAATTCAAAACATTTTAACAAGTTTGATATATATACATAATACTTCAAACTTGTTGATATTATATTATTCAAAATTCAAATAAAAGTATTAAACTTTGATTTTCATATATAAACGATAACATTTAATATTATAAAGTTTTAATATCGTTTGCTCCTGTGTGAACCTTTCTTGTAGACATGCTTCATGATGGAGCGTAGCAGTTCCGTACAGATCTTGTGCACCCCTTCTGCACTGGAGTCGTAGGATTGTAGTACTAGCTCAGTGCTGCCCCCTATGATCATGTCACGGTCGCTCAGCCTAAACTGTGCATGAAATAAGTGGGTCCGATAGAACCTCATGTCCGATTGAATACTATTATAAGTTATAGGTGATATCTATATTGAATATAGTATATTCATTGGTACTTCTTAGGTGTGACCTTTGTAAATGAGAATACAAAATTTGGTTTCAAATTGTTTTTATAATTAATATTATTAAAATATTAAATATTATCTTTAAAATGATATATAAATCATGTTTTTATGTAAAATATAACTATAAAATAAACAATTTTAAAAGTAAATAAATTATAATATTAAAAAAAATTAATTTAATTTAATAATAGTCATAATTTAATAAATATAAGATCTTATTTATAATTTTAAAAGTTAAAATTAAGAATATTGTATATATACATTTAAATAATCAATATTCATAGATGGCTATTTATTTATAATAACATAATGTGACGTTATCGTCTGTTTAAATATTTCATAAATAATTTATAATTATTATATTAAATATTCATAATAATAATAATAATAATGTATTAGTTAAACATAATTTATATTCAATATTATTTTGTATATACTAAACAAAATGCAATTATTATAGATCTATATAATATTTATTATTGTGTTAAATATTGTAATGATTAATAAATTTGAAAAAATGTAATACAATTTTAATTGACCACTTTTTTTCTTATATAATCATGTAAAAATCTATTTATAGAACAGAGATCAGGCTGCCTATAGGCTTACCCCACCCCCCCATACTCTTAACCTTCATCATAGGTTACAGAGGACCAGTGTCAACCGTATGATTATTTTCTAAATTTCTTTATTTTAAAATTTATCAAATATATTTTTCTCTATGAAACAATTTCATCACATAAACTATGTTAGTGCATGTAATTCACCTCTAAAATAAGTTATATACCTTTGATATACTACGCCATGAGTCATTAGTGACCTCTAATCACACTCGGCGACCTGTTTATCAATAAAAGCAAGTATTTCTAATGATGGCTTAATTACCTAATGCGCGTTTCATTAGATAAATCAATACAAACAATCGTTACGTTAAAGTGTTCAAGCAATGTATAGAGGCTACACAGGTGGGTGGGCTGCTATGATCGTTTTCGCACACCCTCACCACAGGGGGGAGCCACTCGGGGGGGTGGGGGGTGGTACACTACCTTGTGCAGATTGAGGGCGAACTTGTTCAACGCGTACAGCTTGTAGTAGAGCATCTGTTCCTCGTCCTCGGTGACCAGACGATACAGGAGACTGGCGAATGTGCCGTCCATCTGAGCAGGGGGAGGAGTTACGAGGGGGGCGTGGCTACACGGGGCGGGGGGCGTGGCTACTGACGTTATCGGCGGGCAGGTAACTCTGTAGCAGTTCGCACGAGAAGCTCGGAGATATGCCGATTATCATATAGATACCTCCGTATATGATTGTCTGTGTGAGGTGGTGGCAATGATTAGTGGTAGTGGTAGTGGTGGTGTAGTAGTAGTAGTAGTAGTGAATCAATAGAATATCGGTGTAGTATATGTTGATAGAGGAACGTACGATAGCTGCAAGCTATTTAGTTAATTATAGTACACATATAATTACTGTAAAATATAATATTAAATATTAATATATAATTCAAGTGAAAATATCATAATAATTGGGTGGAAGCATATATTAATATAGTATTGACAATTGCTTGGCTTTAGATTACTGTGTAACATTAGGTAGTGCAGCACTAACACTAGAATCAGAGTTGTTGTAATAGAGCTGTAGGAATGTGTTCACATACTCCTGCATGGGCAGCGCTTTGATCATCTGGTACAGAGTCTTTGCGCACATCAAACTACATTCAGTTGATGTTACCTGTCGATTAGGTGACGTTAGGTAAGCTGTCACTAAATCATAGGTGAGGTTAGGTAAGCTGTCACTCAAACTTAGATGAGGTTAAGTAATACAAAGTCTCTTTGTTAAATGCAACTTATTATTTAAAATACTCTATTAAATAACTATTTTATTATAAAATTAATAAAATACATAATTTATTATTGAAATAATACATGTTGATAAAGTGGTTTAGTGGCGTAGTGGACTACTGGTGAAGTGGACAACTGGTGAAGTGGACTACTAGTGAAGTGGATACAAACCGTATCGTGCATTAGATAACACAGCTGTTGCCTGACGGATAGCATCACTTCACTGCTGGAGATAGCGTTGAACTGGGACGGCATGTACTGTATTAGCTGTAGGAACATCTGTGTATCGAGGGGGTGTGGTTTAATGTTTAAAGTTTAATGTACATTAACTTGTAGAGTAGTAGTAGTAGTTATAATAACAGTTGAGGGTTGCATTAGTTTTGTTTTTAAAAATTATGTGAATTTATTTTAGTGAATTGTAAGGAAATATTTATCTACAATTATATATAGTATCCATTAATTCGATACATAAATGATATTTTTATAAGGGCATATATATATATATGAATTATAAATTAATAATATCATTTGAAATGTGATTTTCTCAGTATAGTTATCAATAATCAACCTACCTATATTAAAAAGACATGAATATGTAATTATCAAACTATAAGAATATTATTGAAACTATATATATCAAATTATTTATTTATAAAGTATATTTTAAAATGTATAATTATTAAATATAATTAGATTCTAAACAAAATAAATGAATATAATTACATAATTCTAATATAACCGTATATATTGAAATATAAACAATTGAAATAAACACAAATCAATATAAAATCAAATAATAAAATGATGCAATTGTCTATGTTTAAATACAAGTGATGTTAATAAGTAGTAAGTAGTAAGTTTAGTAGTTAAGACCCCAACTAGAAATAGTATAAACAACTTTGTATAACTTCATTATTTGTTGTATATTGTTTTTAATTTGTATTCTCAATTTATTTGAGTGGAGTTTTTTTATCGCATCCAGGAATTTAGATGACATTTTTACTAATAACCAAATGGTTCTAAAAATCCTTTCGAATCAGTTCTCATATGAATTCATCAATTTTTTAACGAGAGCCGATTATTTTGTATACAAGATTACTTCTAAATATTATATAAGATTACTTTTAATATTATTTGTAAACCTATTATATGGGCTGAAATTAGTATCCTACTTGATGCTCTAACGTTAACCTTATATATATATATATATATATATATATATATATATATATATATATATATATATATATATATAATACAACCGAATAATTCAATAATAAACAAAATATGTTAAAACCCTAAATATGTTAAAATATGTATGCAAATTATTAAAAAGTATTTCTATCGAATATACAATATTAATATCGTTAATTCATATGCGCGTACATGTGTATACGTGTACGTTTGTATGTATGTACGTTTGTGTATGTATATATGTATGTGCGTGTGTGTATGTATATACGTATGTAATACATACTATGTATGTATATACGTATGTAATACATACTATGTGTGCTTGAGTGTGTTGGTTAGCTACTACTGACCTTGACCATGGGCATGGGACGTTTACATGCGGAGAAGTCCCGATGAAGATAGGACATGAACTCTTCGTAACGGAGCAAGGTCACGTACTTTGCAGCTTCACTCGTCTCCATTATCTGCGACCCTGTCATAGCGGTGCTAATTAATGTATGATTATCTGCGACCCTTTTATCGTGGTGCTAATTAATGTATGATTATCTGCGACCCTTTTATCGTAGCAGTGGTTAGTAAGGAGACACCCGACATTAATTTTTTCCCAAATAAATTTGTTATTGTAAATCTATAATATATGATAAATAATCTATCAAATTTAAATTGTTATTATTAAATGGTCTTTAATTCATATTTCAATGAGATATATAACAATATAAATTATAACAATATAATGATAATACTAGTATAATATATATATTATTAGCAACCATGTATTCATTTACCCGTATGTAAATGTATATAAATAAAATATAATAAAACATTAAAAATAATATATATAAAGGTAATCGCTCATCCCTGTTTATCATATCATTATCTGCGACCCTATCATCGTATCAGTAGTTATTACGCTAGTTTATACAGCTATATAGTGATATCAACGTCACTAACAATTCTCGAGGTTACGCCTGCCTCTAAGAAGCAGCTCGAGCTTATCCATCAAACATCTCACAATGATTATATTGTTCCACCTCTCCAGTTGATTCCAAATCTGCGTTTGAAGGATGGCATGAAATAGACATGAATATCGACTATGTAATAATGTTTAGTATTGCAATACTATACAGTAATGTTTAGTATTATTGTATATATATATATATATATATATATATAATTATTATTTCATTAAATTAATATTTATTCACTTAAATTAATAGTTGTAATTATAATATAATCAATATTAATGTTATGCCTGATAATACTGGTGATCACGTCAACTACGTAGTTACAATAAAGCACACATGTATCACGTATGCTAAACATAAGGGGACCTCTACCATGATCAACATTGTCAGCGTTTACATGTAAACAGATAGGCTACAGGCAATATACATATAGGATTAGATTTCAGCGTAGTATTTTTAGTTTTAATATTAGTTTAAATTATATATATGTGTATAAATGCTACCCCTGTCATTAAATAACAAATATAATTATAGCCGTAATTGTTGTATTTTTTTTTTACAAAATGTCATCAATATAACATTATTTAAAAAACTTTAAACCAGAATACTCCCATTTGGCTAAGAACTGTTTATTATAAATAGGATGATATCTTATTCTAAGTGTAGCAACACATTTAGTTATAATAAGTGGGTAAATGAAGAGATATACTCTAATGGTATAGATAACTCTAATGGTCCTATTCATCTCTCCATAGTTACACTCGTAATAAAAGTTGTATTATCTCATAAATAAAACTAGATAATTAAATCTAGACCTATAGTATTCATTATTTCAGGTTCGTAGTTAACATCGTAGCTAATGTATTTATCATCGACGCGCATCGGTGGTCTACACCGGATATAAACCCTCGTCTCCCCCACCCTCCCTCGCTAACCTTGACCAGTAGCTTGTAGAGTTTGTTGCTGGTGTTCGGGTTCCAGAGAATCTCAATGAGATTGTCGGGTATCTCGGGACCTTCGATGTGAGCCTCGCGACCTTCGTGATCTATGTCCCTGAGTCGGCCCAACAACACGTCTAGCTTAGTGCACAGGTCTTCTAGATTGTTACTGCGGCGACAGGGGGGGGTGTGTTACGATGTAGCTGGCGGCGGTAGTGTACACTATGTACGGTTAGCAGTTAAACTGTGCTGTACAGCTTACATCGCGATGTACTTAATAGCTAAAACGTAACGTTGGTAACGGCCTGAAGGGTTGTATACTAATGTAATCATTAATATAAGCTAAGCGAGAGCTTCCGAGCATATCCTTCAGTCTATTATGTTCTATATTCGGGAGATAAAGTTCTATTCTATTGTAACGTGTGTCTAGAGTGTAAACCCTGACCATATTAACACACGTACGGTATTGTAATCAGAGTGAAACTCTACTACCCTACACCAGGGTTGGGGTTAAATACACTTTATCAAATACAAATATGTATTTGACCCCATCCCTGCCCTACACACATGTATACTTGAGATCATTCGAGTGTAGTTGAGTGCAATCAGTAGTTCGTACAACGCGATGGAAACAGTCGACCAATCAACGTGCGGTAACGTGTGTAGCATTGTGACTTATGCGTATGTTTCGGCTTTACGCAGTACTAGCGTAGTGAGATACGCTCGTGTGAGTCGTGTATTCGGCTGCGCTCAGAGAGTCGACCAATCGTATCGCTTACCTATTTATCTTGTAGGCGTCGAAGAATTCATAGAATCTATCGATCACGTAATTCACGCTATTTTCTGACATTTCCTCGGTGATTTGTCTTCGGACGCAAATCTAATCAATGATAGTACTATTAGTTACTTAACCATGACGAGATGAGACAGAAATATATTGTGCATAGTGTACAGAGTGTTTATTGTATATTGTATATATTATATTGTACATTTTACATAGTACGTTTCATATGTATATATATTATTCATTTTAGATTATATATTGTACATTTTACATTATACTTTAAATTCTGCATTAATTCAATTTCACGAGTTATTATTTCATTAGTGTTATTATTTTTGTATTAAAGATTTTACAAAACAGGGAAGAGTAAACATTGAATTTCCTACAAATAACAACGAAATATACGTTAATTATACACGGAATAGTTACTTCTCCATGTAGTATGCGTTAGATGGCTACTTCGTTACTATTAACATGGGCCAGATAACACTACTATAACCATGTACAAAAGATCGCTGTGGATAAAGAAGATGTTTTGTTTACTTACGCTGGGGTCAAAGTACACATTATATAATATACTTTATGTGTCAGTAATACTATTACATTCATTACTAATAGTAATTTACTATATATAAGTGTTAAAACGGTTTAAATCAAAAGCGGGTTATACCATGGATTAACCCGGTTTAAACTATATACAAACCATATTAAATTATTGTTAATATTACTATTTTATTATCTTATAAGATTTTAACTAAAAATAAATGCATTCAATGATTGAATTAAATATATGTTTATAAACATTACATTTTCTAACAAATATATCGATTAATAATTTAATCCTGGATAAATATTAAAAATTAAATTATATATTATATTATGTTAGCTCGTATACAGTATTTATATTTGACATAAATTTAATTACAAAGTTTAATTACATAATTAATAATAAAATGTTTTACATAATTAATAATATTTAAAACTTGTATATTATATTTATCAAACGGTACTCATTCGATGTTTTTAACGTAATATAAATAATTGTGAACAGAATTAACTGAGTGATGATAAAGTATAAAAGGAATGCTTTAGATTAAATCAGATACAGATAGTTCAGATTGTTTGTTATGCTTAGAAGAGTAAGGCAGAAAATCTTGCATATAGATCTATTTTACAAAATATGCAAAATAATATTACTGAGAATTAAATATACAGAAATGATATAGTCAGTGTGAGAGATATGTCTAAATTAAGGTCTAACTGGTGATATAAAAATGTGGTTGAGTGGATTCGGATGAACATAGTATAGTGGTGCACTATTTAAGTTGAGATCAAATAATGTAGGTTACTTTGTAATAGTATAAACACTTTAAATGAGTGAGTGAGTGTGATATAAGCAAGTGGCTGTAAATGTTATATAAACCCCACGTATATTTATTTAATAAAGAATTAATTTGTATTTATATTTGTATGAAATTTATATGTTTAATCTTGGATTTTTATGATTAAAATTACAGAAAAATAAGATTTTTTTTTATAAAATATGTTTACATTTAATATTTATGATAATGGTATTTAAATTGAGTGAAATCTCCAACGTATATTCTGGATACTGATTTAACGATTAATGTATTCACTAATAATAACATTGCATTTAAATTTATTTATTATGTTATATTCTATAAGCAATATTTAACCCACCTTTACACATTTTATACATGTAAATAAGTATATATTGTATATGTATTCTAATTGAATAATTCAATAGAGTATTGCAGTTTTTGATAAATAAAAGTATGTATTTAATATAATATTACTAATTAATATAATATTAAATATTAGAGAAGAACATTACTGAGAGTCATGCTATGATTCATAGCATATGCATATTATAAGTGACTGATGGTGTTCTAAATAGTAGATAGCTCTGTGGATGGTGGGAAATTGTGTGTATTATTATTATTATTATTATTATTATTATTAAATAGTTTATTGACTAACAAAACATTATATGTTTATCGGCGTCATATATAATAAAATAAAAATAAACAAAAAATAATAGTAAAGAACGAAAACTAGAACAATACATAATAACGAGAACAATGATATTAAATGGAATTACAAATAAAGAAAATATTTATATAATTTACGTTTAAATAATGACTCAGATTTAGTTATATGTATATCAGTTGGTAACAAGTTCCAATATTTTGGTGCTGCAACAGCAAATGCTGCTTCAGCAAATCTCGTAGAAGTAATTGGTTGGTGTAGAACCATTGTGGATCCAGAGTGGCGAGGTCGGGAGTCGGAACGAATTGATAAAAATTGTGTATAATGATTGTATGAATTACCTGGTTGGTATATATAGCTACATACTATATATACATACGGGGTCAGTCTGAAACGATGCTACTTTTAAAGTAATATCAATGAATGAATGAATAAATGATTTTATTTACCGAATATTGGCTTATACTAAATATACCCTTAATGATTGTACAACTTACATATAACATGTTAGCAGATACTATTCGGCGGTTGGGTAGCAAACGTCACTTTTATGTTTGTTAGTGGGGTTATTTACCATACATATTGTAAGGCATATACATATATTCGATTTATAAAAATAAACATATAACATTTAAATAATGTAGAGTATTATTTATTTAGTAATAGTGTATTAAATAAGTTTTTAATATATTTTTATTAATTACAATTATATATTATTTAAACTTATTACTTTTTTGTATTATTGATAATTTACTGTGCAACCGATGGCCTAAATCAAATACATATTATTTTAATGTTTCGACTGTAATCTATATATATATATATTACTGTTGCAATCGAACTTCGGTCTTCGAACTTCGAACTGATACTCAAGTATTTCGAACTGATACTATACCGAAGGAAAGATATAACACTTACGCGAAATCGTGTAATTCGAATTTGTATACAAAATACGCCAGTGCCACCTATATCGGGTTACTTTTAGGAACTATGTGTTGTTTATAATGTAAATTCGTATTTAACTATACACTTTTAAAATGTTAAATAATATGCTTTCAATTAATATTTATATGATGAAAACTAAGTGTTCATTACTAATATATAACAAAAAAATATGATATGTATATTTTAAATTCTATAAGTATATATTTAGTAAGTAAAAGCTAATTTATATTGCATGTAATTTAATAGAGTAATGAAAATATTGTTGTATGCAAACAGAGCCGAACCTAAATCTATTTCAGTGATTTCGATACTACTGCTAGCAGCGGCAGGGGATATTACTAAATTACGTTGCATGCATAGGGAGTATTATATCTTTGCTTCACAAAATCTTTGCCGATACTCTGATAGTAAGGTTCGATTGCAACACTAATATATATCTATTAATCAATTGCTTGTTCAAAATCACTATCGCGCACTCCCTCGTTTGCCGTAATACTTACTATTTGATCATCAGTTCATTCAATTATCTTATGACGCATAAGCCTTATGAGTCATTGTATACAAATAAATTTATGAATTTATATAAAAATTAATTAATAAATATTTTGGTTGACCAATTAATTTAACTATTAACTAATGAAAATGAATTGGTCAACCAAAATATTTATTAATTAAATTTTATATAAATTCAAAAAATTATTTTTAAAACCCCATATATTATGTGGGTTCCACATGGCCTATAAGGCGATGCTACATTTACGAATATTCTCAAATCACAAACAATGTTTGAAACGAATCAGGGTCATACTAACGCGCGATAGTTAAAAAGTAAACAACGTTGGAGGCGGGAGATATACACAGAAAAGAATATATATATCCAATGAATGACTTATGTCCTATCTATAATATGTACATTTGATGGCCTAATTATTAGGCTAATAATTAGAATTAGGCTAATTCAAATTCGAATTTTATATTCCATTCAATGATTCAATTCCCGACTCACGCGTTTTTATAAACTATTTCGCGTTATTTTGACCAGTCACCGTTTGAAACATGATGTTAAACATGATGTTTAACATGTTTTTCTATAAAAACCGCAATTATCATAATGATAATCATTATGATAATCATAATTATTATGATTCGTGAATATTTGAGAATTAGATATTCTCGTATTATTAAGTGTGACCTCGGTTTAATAGTTCTGTATATTTAATAAATAAAGAATAATTATTTAAATTATTATAATACAATTAATAATTGAATTATTAATTGTTACAATTATAATAATTATTATAATTATTATAATAATTATTGTATATTTTAAAAATAATTATTATTATATAACAATTATATATTATTTAAAATATTTTTTAGATTTGTTTAATTCGTGTGTGCTAACTTAAGTATTGATCTATATATTTAGTAAAATATAAATATTAATTAACATTAATATATCATAAAAACTTGATATCTTTTAATTCAGGGAATTTATAAATAAATATATTTTAAATTACTAGTCACCAAAAATAATTAATAACATCAAAGATTTTCCGAAGGAGAAAAATAATATAATGCTCCGTAAAATCTTTGATAACATCCAAGATCCAATATAAATGTATAAATTTAAAATCAGAAACATTCATTATTATCAAGACCTCCTATAACCTCCGAGGTTATAGGAGGTCTTGTAATTATCCAATACCATCATGTTTATACATTATAACGAAGAAATTACGTCGTTATCTACCTTTACTTGTATATATATACACATAAGGGTAGATAACGACGTAATTTCTTCTATCTATAACCGTAATACCCATGTATGTATATGCATGGCCTCCTTTAGCTTCAGGAGCCCATGGTATATGGTCAAAGATTTTCCAAATTATTCGCAAAATCTTTGATATGTTATAGAAATTTGAGTCACTCATAATATTGTGAAATATATGAGAAAAACCATTTAAAATGTACTATAAATACGCATTACTATGATATTTGTTATAAGAATATTAAATTAAATTCACTCATTTTCATTAATAAATTAATATATTATTTTTATCAATATAATTAATATTGAATACTATTTATATATATATATATATATATATATTAATTTAGTATATATTTAATAACTTATCATAGCCTCCGTTAGCTTCCTTGAAGGCCATGATCTTATTAACTAATTTTTAAATAACTATTTTTAATATCAATCACTTTATAAAATGATTTTTTAAAGACTATTTATAAGTTCGTTCTATATTTTATATATTATATAAAACTTATTCTATAAAAACTAAAATTGATATTATAACAAATTTGTCAACTATAGTTGACATATAGATAACATATTAAAAATTATATTGGAGAGAACCATGAAAATATAAAATATTCTATGTCTAGCTCTATAGAATCGATACTACTATAGTATCGATACAAGAATTTATATTCTAAAATCTAACAAATCACAATATTCAATAACCAAGACTTCCTATAACATCGAGGTTATAGGAGGTCTTGTAATAGCACTTAAACTTTTTACCAGATAAGTTTTCAATCGCTACAATACTATGAACTATACACACATGTATATTGTACAATGTACATTGTACATTGTACATTGTACAATGTATATACTATAGTATATATTATAATATATTATCTATATTAACAAGATATCCTATAACATCGAGGTTATAGGATATCTTGATATTAAAGGGGTATCCAGGATATCGTACCGATGCACTACCAGTATTTCCGGAAATAATGTAGGTATTATAGTTAATTATTATTGTATAGAATAACTTGTATTCATGAGTGTATGCCATAGATTTAGAGTACCTCTATATCTATATCACAAATCTAAATGCACATTTGAACAATATTATCAATACCTCCTATAACCAACGAGGTTATAGGATCCTATGAGATCTCGAGATCTTGATATTATATAGAAGTACCAACATAATGAATAATAAGATAAACTTTGACGTATATACCCAAGACCTCCTATAACCTCGAGGTTATAGGAGGTATTGATATACCCAGGGTATATATGTCAATGAAAACATATTTATACCACATTACCCATAGAGATAGAGAGAAATTTCTCTCTAGCTCTATGACATTACCCTATCTTGGATATATCAAGACCTCCTATAACATCGAGGTTATAGAATCGATATAAAGAAAGTATAATAATAAATATATAAACGCTTTCTTTATATCGATGGGTTATATCAAGACCTCCTATAAGTTAGGTTATAGGCTATAACCGAGGTTATAGGAGGTCTTGCTAATATATTGTCTTATATATTTCAAATAAATTCTATTTTATTCTTTGTATTGTTTTATAAATAACATGACTAAAAATATTTAAATTATTTTTAATATTTATAAATTATTTTATTGTTAATTAATATACATACATATATATATGTGTGTGTAAATAAATGTACATTTGATACATTTTTAATATTTATTACACGTATACGTAGCCTCATAAAGTAGTTATTGAAACACAATAGATTTATAATTATTATAATAATAAATATAATATTTAAATTAATTATTTCTTGTATTACTTTTCATACAAGTTACATTATAAGCTTATATTAAATATAATTAGTATACAGTAATATTATTAAATAATTAAGTATAAAGATAAAACATTATCCAACTATATACCTAGATTACTATTAAAATAATACAAATGTTATTTTCTTAAATTAATTATTTTATCAATATTTAGTTTTAAACTAAGTTTAATAGTAATTATATTAATCAGTATTATTTTCATACTCTATAAATTTGTTATTTAATATAATATCCGATAATGAATACAATTATAATAATATTAAATAGTGAATATTTTATAATATATGAATAATACAATATTATATTGAATATATATATATTTGAATGTAAGCTATTATTATAATAATTATACACAATCATTGTGACAATGTCTGATTCTACGTGTATCTTCATTACTTTAATTAAAAGTTTTCCATGTTTATGGGATTTTAGATCAATTGATTTTAATGATAAATCTATTTGTGATAATGCTATATATAGTATTTCTGAAGACTTGGTCATGGAAAGTTAGTTATAATTATTATCATATACATGAAAGAAATATGGGTAATATCATATGCTGATCCTAACATTTGAAATTTATATGGGCCGTGTGCATCTAATATCGCGAATTACTATTCAATTCATAACTATTTTATTTATATATATATATATATATATATACATTTTTTTTTTGTTTTGAATGTTTGGTTTATTAATAATATTTTCATGTTTTTTAGCTGAATTAGTATAATGATTATATAACAAGTATGTATAAAAGTATATATATATATATATATATATATAGTTGAAGCATTCATTTGAAATTCACAAGCCTCTTATAAAATTGACATTTAGGATCCGCATAATATTGTAATCCTACAAATATTACTAATGATCCCATTAGAGTGATAATAATATTATATAATATAACGTGTATTTGCTATTATATATTTAGTTGCAATAATTACTATATAAAAAAATATATATATTTTACATGTAAATAATAAGGTTTATATAAATCTATTAGATTTATTATAGAATATATACATACATAAATGTATATATATATATATATATATATATATATATATATATTTAATATATGTGACTTTTAGTATCACTTCCAATAATTGCACTTACTTTATATATAGCGGATCACCAATAACTAGTCTCGTGTACTTAACCTAATTATATGTGTTATGCATGCACATATTTAATTTGTATTTGAGAGTTAATTTTCAATAACCTCAAATAAGATAACCTAATGTAGCCGACTATTAATTTAAGAGTTATAGATGGTTTTGGATATACCAGTGTTTTATTTTATCAAGTATATAGTTATTTTATATTTTAATTATATACATTTTTAATATTTATCATATCAAAACCCACTTGAATTCTAAATTATTGTGGAATTATTAGTTATTCTATTAGTAATAGATATTTATGCTACTCCATACTACCAATGAGTCTCATAAATACTCCCTGATAATATTCATAAACTTATTATATTCGTAGATTTATCAAATATCCTTTTCAATATTCAAATAAAGATATTTTTTTATTTAATTTATATTATTTTAAATTCACAAGATTCTGAATTATAAGTATATTATAATAATATTTTATTAGAAAACTTTTTGTTTTTTCTTTTCTTTAGTTGGTTATATTATGTTTTTAGAAGTATATACTAAAACTACATAATATTATGTTTTTAGAAGTATATACTAAAACTACATAATATTATGTTTATATTATGTATGTATTTTTTTCCTTCTAAAGGGATTACAGAAATATTTCCTATTGTTTTCATCTATATATAACTATAAATATAGTATAGTCAACTCTCGGTAAGTCGGACTACTGATAAGTCGGACTTCTCTATAAGTCGGACACATTTAGTTGGTTTGGTTGGATTTGTATCTAGTTCATGTTAAATTAATCGGATGAGTCGGATAAGTTTGATTGGATAAGTCGGACTTTTCTATAAGTCGGACACATAGTATAGTCATTTTTATGAATTTTATACTGGATAAGTCGGACTTTTTATAAATTATCAGAAATTTTTACTTTAAATAATGAATATTATAATTTTAGTAAGTAATATTATTGAATACAACATTTTTTGTTGTTGATTGTTGCATAATTCCACATTTCGGTAACCCTTTAACTCACGCTGCGTATCTCATGTCGTATTTGCATGTAATTCTGAATCTTGGATAAGTCGGACATCTCGCTAAGTCGGACACTTTTCCCGGTCCCTTGGGAGTCCGACTTATCGGGAGTTGACTGTATATACTTATGTTATATAGTTATTTATAATTTGATATGGTATATATTAGTAATGTAAACGGTTCGGTTTTTCGGTTAAAATATCGATTAATCAATCTATTCAAAAATGTAAAATAGTTTATAAATAAATATTCAATTATTCAAATATATCGAAGAATTATTTTCACTATTCGAAAATATCGAATATCTATACTATAATTCGAATAGTTACAAAAATATATACTAATAATATAATATGTAATATATTATTTAATTTTGATAATATATAAAAATTAGTATATTTTTAATAGATATTTGTGAACAGTTATTTAATTTTGTTGTTACTTTTTATTTATACCCAAATGTAATCAAAGTGATTTGATGGTTAACTTTAATTTTTCATTTTATTTTAATTACATTACATTACAATTTTATTATATTGTAGCCTTATTATGTATATACTAGATTTCTAGTTTAAGGAAAGGTCTCAGTGTAAAAAGCGATACATTTTAATAAAACATAAAAAAAATTGTATTCAATAAAACAACTCTTTAATATGTAATCTAGTATCTGTAAAAAAATGGTATCCAAAAACGACCTATAAATCAAATAAAACATGTTTTTATCTATAATTATTACAATTATAGTATTGGGTATGAAACTTTAAAGGGATCCCGCACATAACACGCAATTTGCGAATTTCGTGTATAAATAGATAGATAAAACATATGTCCACTAAAAAATATAGAACTGATATTCTATTCATTGAATTGACCTAATTTTATTTATAATGTATTCATAACATGTATAGGAAAATAGAAAGTTATTTTTAATATTATTATTTATTATATTATATATATCGAAATTAAAAATTAGCGATACTAAAATGATGGTATTTATATAGAAATTATCATTTTATACAATAAATTCTATATATTTTATTAATTATCTCTGTATTTTACTATTCACATAATTAAATTCTATATAAAACAAAAAAAATTAATATTATAATTATAATAGTTTTTATGTTCTATATTTTTGAATGCACATACCTAGCGTGAAATAATTATTCTGAGAAAACAGCGTTTGAATTTTGACAGCATAAAAATGTAATATGGAATAGTATATAATATAGCATTATCTTATCGTCATAAAACACATTTTTATGCCATTTCTAGATTGAATTCATGTCAACTTTTTTTACAGATACTAAAAAACACTACAATAAGTATTATTATGTAATACAAAAAATATTAAAAAAAATAAATTATCATCACTTTAAATGTGCGGGATCCACTTAAATGCCAATTACTCAATGATCAATGTTTAAGCTATGTATATATGCATTAGAGTTGCTACAGAAAAACTATTGTAATTTTTTAAATAATTTGTAGTGTTATATAGAGAATAGATTTATATGAATAATTGCAAATAACAATTTTATAAAAAATATCTCACGTAATTCTATATTCATTTTAAAAAAAATAATTGTTATATATGTATAAAAATATATTCGTAATATAGTAAACTAGTAAGCTATAGTAATCTATAAAATATATTCTTTGCAAAGATGCATTTATATAATTAGAACATGATACATTAAAAAGTGGCTCAATGCAATGAATAGTTCTATTGTAAACGGTATTTTAATAACCCCTATATATTTCCTATCTAATACATGTAAAATAAACAAAATCTAGCTACACTGGGACTATAGAGTTCTATAGAGCCTTATAGAGTTCTTATTAAGTATGTATCATAAACTATGATTATATAATACTCATGAATTGATGTTTGATTGATACATTGTATGATTCATAACTCTATGTATAGAAATAGGTGCATTTATTAACTATCTTAGTTCATATATGTGTTTGTGTTATATACATATATATACATGTATATATATACATATATATATATATATATATATATATATATATATATATATATATATATATATATATATATATGTATATACTGAATATATATAAATATTGAATATATTTATTTACAATCTAATATATTTAATTTTATATATATTAATATTGTAAATAGAAATTTAAAAAATATTTTGATAAACCTAACAATAAAAAACTTGAATTCGATATATAATATATTTAATTACCTCTAAAACATTATAATGACAGAAGAAAATGTGAAGAAGCTGTTTAAAAATCTGCAGTCATCCTATATAATGAGAAGAAAATATTATATGAACAGTATTTCAAATAACACACAACCTTCAAATGATGTTAATATTAGTATTTATTGCTGTGAAATTTTCAAATATAATTGTTTTTTTTAATAATTAATAATTTTTAATAATAAAAGAAAATTAACTTAAATTTGTATACAAAATATACTTATTAAATTATTTTTATATAATAATTTATTATTGTAAAATGTTCATAATTAATATCAGGCTATTTACTTAATCATACAATGTCTTAGATTTATGATATTTAATTTAATAATTATAATATATAAATAGTATATAATATATATATATATATAGTATAGTATATATATACTATATATATATATACTATATATATATATATATATATATATATATATATATATATATATATATATATATATATATATATATAGATATATCTATTTTATATACATATATATTTGCCAGTATAACAATTTTAAATATCTGAAAATATTTATTATAATTTTCAATTAATTAAATACGATTTTTTAGTCTATTGTCTTTGAAAAATGGAAATATTACGATGAATTGGATTCATTTTTGGGTGAAATGGTGGAGGCTCAGGAAGTCTTAAACAATCCTGTAATATCTGAAACATTTGGTTAGTTACTAATATATATATACAGTTACAATATATTGTCTAACATTTTTTTTATATTAATAGAAATATTTAATGGCAATAATATATATTATTCTAATGTATGTTTATATTTGAAAATTGTGCTATTCTTATAGCTATATAGTATATATTATATACTATATTCTTATATACTATATAGTATATAGTATATACCTAACTTTATTTATTGAATGATTGATAATTTATTTAGGCAAATATATAGCCGAAATATAATATCAAAAGTATAAAGTATAAATATTTTCTAATGATAATATATACGATTTAATAATATATGAATTCAATTAATACCTAAAAAAAATAATTCTTACCAGTTATTAGGTCATTGTAGTTGATATTAATCATGTATTTTTTATAAAGAGTATCTAATAGTATCACGAAGAAAATATAAACTACGAATAATATAAAAATGCTATCATACTAAACATCGAATATTAGTATATTAGTTTAAATTTACTTTTGGCTTTATTTTCAAAGTGGTAAAACATTTACTTAAATATAATAAAATACATTATATTTAAATCAATTTAAAATAATAAAAATAAATATGATATAACGATAACAAATATGGACATCATCATAGTCCATAGACTATAGGTAGTACTATAGTACACCCAACGAAACCCTCGCTATGTTACCCACCGCTCGCCTTTACGCGATACGCGCAGACAACGAACAAGCATACTTTGAAGGAACCAGTAACAGTCCGTCCGTGATGACCCTGATCTGTCCGCCGATCAAAACTGAGCCTGTCGACTACATAACAGAGTCTAGCCCTACGCAGCCGATGTCAACATCCTCACAGATCACAGTGTCACGCAAGCGATCGGTCTACGACTCGTTAGCATCACGATAGTGTTTCACGAACCTGCGCTGATCGGCGCACTTTCATCTCGATATATATTATTGCGAGTTATCGCAGCAACAATTATTATGCGGCACTTAGATTTAACTAAAATAATCCCTAGAGACCAATATTTTCAATATGTATGATTTAAATTAAATTGATTAAATAATTTAAATCATTTCAGTAAAATAATACAAAATAAATTTAAAAAATCATCTTAAATCATATATTATAAGTGTTTAATCTGTATATACTCTTCCTTATTTATTATTTTACTTATGCCTATACAAATATAATCGCATTAATTTGATATAAATTATTGACATTATAATGTAACGTTAACAGTGATCAGAATGGTGGTTGTCATGTTGCCAGTTCAAGAGCTACTAAGTTCTGTAGGACCGACACTGGAGATTCTATCAGCAACAAAGTTAGCAAGGAGATACCCTCCTCCTCCGCCACATCATCCTCAGAATACAAGGGTATCACAGAATTCTGGTCCCTACAGTTGAGTAAGATACCTGAAAGAGACGCATGGCACATTATCAATACCGTTAATAGTCTGTTGTACAACTCACGCTCTGTAGAATTCCTTTAGATCTTACCCTTACCTTACATATACACATACTTTTTTATACCTTTTTTACTCATTTTATAATAAAATAATATATTAATTTACATGGTTTTGTTTATTTTATGTATTATATGTATTTATTAAATATTTATAAAGATTTAATTACTTTAGATTATCAATTAAGAAAAATAATATTTGTTATCAATTTATATTTATCAATAGATATTTCAGTAATATTTTTAATAGAATAATATTATAATGAATAATATTTTTGATATAAAAAGTATATATGTATTTTATATGATATTCACGATAGAATATAAATGAATTACATATTTAATTAATATTTACATATTTTTTCAAATTTATTTAAATCAAATTCCCTTACTAATTCTGTTTATTGAGTATTATCTTATTTAAGTAAATATATAATAGAAAGTATAAATTTGTAATATATTCTCGTGATAATAGGTACTATTGAAATAAACAATGTAGTTATTTACTCTAATTTAATTGCATTAATAAATATATATATTTATTGTATTAAATTATTCAAGTTTATCATTATTTATATATAATAATATAAGTATTATTATCAATTTATTATAATAAATCACAAACATATATAATAGTATTTAAATTTTGTATAATAAAAATTCATAAAAATGTAAATATTAGATTAAATACTCGTACATATATTATATTATCAAGATATTATTTAAATTGTATCAAATAATTTAAATAAAGATTTCAATTGGTTAATTAAAATAAAATACAATATAAATAAATTTTATAACATTTTAATAGATAGATGACGGCGGTAAATATTGATGAAGTATATTTATAAATACACCTATGTATACATCTCTTGCAGCTCATTCTAAACTGATAGTAACTGTGTATATAATTCTTATATCTTTATTACTATTAATAGTTGAATAATAATGTTAATATAATGTTATATTTATGTCTATTATAAATTATTATTCCATTATTATAAAATAACAAATTTAAATATCATATGATACTATTAGTGTATGTGAGTTACTTCTATCAAATTATTCCTAACAAATTTTGTATTGTGTTTTAATATTCTCTTATCATTTCTAATAATTTTGCGAATCAATTGCAAGAGCAAATTCTCAAAGTACAGTTACATAATGCTTTAGAATGTTACAAAGTATGTATAATTCTACATTGGAAATGGATCTATTGATGTATTATATTTATCTAATATGGATGTATATTCTAAGAAAAATATTCTAATTATAAAATAATGTTATATTCTTAAAACTACATTGTATTCAGAAATATACTTTCATTTATAATTTTTCAAATTGAGATGTAAAAAAATATAAACTAAAAATAGAATTAAATTAAATAATCAATACAGGTGGCGCTATTTTTCAATAATTTCACAAATTCATTAGAGTGACATATCTTTCCTTCTGAAAATCTTACCTTATCTCTAAATATATTTTTAAACATTTTTATATATTTTATACAATCAATTATCAACAGGTATCAATATTAATTATTGTCATTTTTTTAATAGTATATGTTTTTAATTATATATGATTATATATTTTAATTTATTATATTTGATTTTATTATAATAAATAATATATATTCTTAGTTATTATATCAGATATATGAATGTAATTTTTATAATTGTCTATAACTACATTTTTTTATATTTTTATATATGTAAGCGAATATATAGTTAGGTAATATAAAAATATAAATAATCATTTGAATGAATGTGTTTTTATAAATAAATAACATTGCGCATAGTAATGATATTATTATTTACAAAAGATATTTCCAATTTATAAAATATAAAATGATAAATATATATATTGTCACGGTTGTGTTTAGGTTAGGTTATATTTTAATTTGTGTAGGTTTTTTTAGCTACATTACTTCCCGATAGAGACTATATATATATATATATTTCTTGTTACAAATGTTAAATTTATTTATAAAAATTATTTTTTGAATTTTTTGTTTTAAAGTTTTATAATACTTATGTTACCCCGGATGATACCATTACAATTTAAATACAATCTCCATAGTTAATTTTTTTTTATTAGGGGAAAGTCTCCGATTACCAACCTCCTCCTAATACCGACCCCCTATCGTATCTCAGTAACTATATGAGATATCCAAAATTTATATATACATGAACTGTTAGTAATTTAATGATAAATATGAATAAGTATTTTGTTTAAAAAAATATGTAATCCTACAATTGTTATTTGATAAAATGTAATATTCTGTTTTTACTTTTTAAATATTTGAATTTAAAATTTTTTTAAATCATTGTAAATATTTATTAATTAAAATAAAACTTAATATTGTGCATGCTATTGTAGATCAATAAAATCTTTATAACTATTATAAAAATAATTTAATTTTAATAACTATTAACCGATATATCTTAATTATAGCAACCCATATTATTTTCCTATTACCGACCCCCTAAATTACCCTAATACCGACCCCATGTGATTTATAATATCCAATCATAATAGATGCGTATTTTACTTTAAAATATGTCGTAAGTTGTTTATGTATCATTGATATAGATTTAGGATTCATGATTCCAGTTGATTATATACATACTGATTAATAAATAAATATTACATAATTATATACTCTATTTTAATATAATTACTATAAAATTTAAATTTAAATTTAATATTATAATATTAATATTAATAGTATACTATTAAAACATAATTTCAATAAAAAATAAATTGCGTGCATGTTATAATTAATTATATTTATATATATATATATATTACTATTTTAATGGATACTATAATTATTTATACCACGATTTTTTTAGGGGGTCGATATTAGACACATGTATCCGATTACCGACTCCCTTGTTTATTCTTGTAAATATAATAATATCAAAAATTTAAAATAGACACATTATTCATTACCATAATATTACCCTAATTACAAAATTTAAAATAAATATAATGAATATTTAATAATTTATGACAAATAATCATTTAGGGGTCGGTAACCGGAGCCTTTCCCCTACTATATTCATAATTTTTTTTTTCAACGGATGTTCATAATCTTGTTTCAATATCTATCCGGGTTCTTATACCAAATTCTGAATTATATATATATAATTATTAGACTTGTAAATAACCTTAAAATTAAAAATTAATGTAGTTTATTATATAATTATGTAAAAATATCAAATATATTTTATATATCAATTATTTTATTATTAGAATATTAATAGTATATCAAATGTAGATATAGTTTAATTTAAATCATAATTTAAAATATCATGATGCTAAATAAGATAAATATATATAATTATAAATACGCAATTTTGGTTGAAATTTCACATGAGTATAATAAAAATATAATATAAACATTACATCTGAAATATAACTGTTAAAAACTTGAATAAGCTACAATTAATTTACGATATAGAAAGTTGTAATTAATATGTAGTTAATTAATGTAAATATAATTAAAAAAGTAGTGTATTTTATTTTGGTTTATCCTTATACTATTATAATATTTATTCAATTCATAATTTCTATTAATTTAAGGGAGGCTCCCGTTCATCTAAACAATGCTATTTTAGCTCTATCTAAAACGCTAAGTATAAATAACTAATGGAGATAATTACATAATTTTGTTTTATTCAATATTCACTTTCCTCCTTCATAAATGATCTTTCTTTATATAAATGTAGTTAATTAAAAATGGTAACAAAATAGTCTAAAATAGTTAAATATTTATTTTTTACTTTTTTCATTAAAATGTAAGTTTATCATAATTTAATTAATATCATATACAATATAATTATAAATCCACTAGGATTCATATAGATATATATGTTATATGATATATGTTATACATTTACAGTAAAAATTGTAGATACAAATAATAATAATCAAAAAAGTAGGAATAATCAAACCTACTAGTCATTTACATGTGGTTACTAACAAGAACTTCTATAAAGGTTAATAAGGTTATAGGAGATCTTGTTACTACTTATAAGTGAAAAAGTAAAAACTTGAGAAAATTATATTCAAAGTTTAATATATAAAATGCAAGTAAATATAATACATACAAAATTTCCTATCAATTTCAAATAATTATTATATCGATTACGTAAAACACTTTATATTGATATGAATACACACAAATAAATTGAGAAATTTTACACATTTATAAATAAGATATTAAACATGGAAAATATGTAATACAATTTTGTTGTTAAAATAAAATTATTAATCATATTTTAACTCGCATTATCACCCAATTTATTAGTTAATATATTAAAATAAGAATACATTACTCAAATATTATAGATTTATTTGAAAAACTATTTCTTCTTGTCGGTGTTCTTTTTCCTTTTTTTTAGATATTTTCTATCAATATGCGGTGTTGGTATGTTCACATTCAGGTCCATATTCTTCAGTTCATCCTGTAACAGATTTTCAATTGCCGAATCGTATGAATGTATACTATATCCGCTCATTCCACTTAGCTGACTGATCATACTGACATCACCTTCGCTTCCTTCCTCGGAAAGAGAACTGTCCGAATTACTCGAGTCATTTTTTTTTGCGTTACGTTTTTCTAATTGTTCTTTTTTAATTTTGTTTTTTTTTTCGACTTCTTCTTTCTTAGCAATTAATCTCTTTTCTATATCTTCATTTAATTTTTTTAAATTTTCTTTATCAAGTTTTTTCTTACGAATTTGTGATGATTTGCTAACCTTTACATCTGTATTAGTTTTATTCAAATCATTTACTTTTGGGGTATCAACTTTTTTTGAAATATCATCTTTAGTTTTTGAATCTATATTTTTTTTATCATCATTTGTTATTGTTTTCTTATCTGTCTTAGATATTATTGAAATATTATCTTTATTTTTTGTATCTGTATTTTTTTTTTCATTATTTATAATTTTCTTTTTATCTGTTTTTTTATCTGACATTTTTGAAATAATACTTTTATTTGCTTTATTATCTTTATTTTTAATGCTAATATTTGATTTCAATTCAGATTTATTAGATATTTTACTATTTTGGAAACTAACCTCTTCAATGTCACTTTTAAAATCATTCATACTGTTACCATAAAAACTAGATTTATCATCATCAAAACCAAATGAAGCTGGTGGTTGACTTTTTCCGATTTCCGATTTATCATTTCTAAAACTAACTTCATCAAATTCACTTTTTAAACCTACACTTTTTTGACTAATCATACTTTTATTATACATGCTAGATTTATCGTCATCAAAACCGAATTTAGATGGGGATATGCTTTTATCATATTGTGATTTATCATTTCGGAAACTAACTTCATCAAATTCACTTTTTAAACCTACACTTTTTTGACTAATCATACTTTTATTATACATGCTAGATTTGTCATCATCAAAACCGAATTTAGATGGGGATATGCTTTTATCATATTGTGATTTATCATTTTGGAAACTAACATCATCAAATTCACTTTTTAAACCTACACTTTTTTGACTAATCATACTGTTACCATAGAAACTAGATTTGTCATCATCAAAGTCAAATGTAGATGGCGGTTGACTTTTTCTGACTTCCGATTTATCATTTCTAAAACTAACTTCATCAAATTGACTTTTTAAACCTACACTTTTTTGACTAATCATACTTTTATTATACATGCTAGATTTATCGTCATCAAAACCAAATTTAGATGGTGATATGCTTTTATCATATTCCGATTTATCATTTTGGAAACTAGCTTCACCAAATTGACTTTTTAAACCTACACTTCTTTGACTAATCATACTTTTATCATACATGCTAGATTTATCGTCATCAAAACCAAATTTAGATGGTGATATGCTTTTATCATATTCCGATTTATCATTTTGGAAACTAGCTTCACCAAATTGACTTTTTAAACCTACACTTCTTTGACTAATCATACTTTTATCATACATGCTAGATTTATCGTCATCAAAACCAAATTTAGATGGTGAAATACTGTTTTCATATTCCGATTTATCATTTCGGAAACTAGCATCACTAAATTCACCTTTTAAACCTACGCTTCGTTGACTAATCATGCTTTTATCATATTCCGATTTATCATTTTGAAAACTAGCATCACTAAATTGACTTTTTAAACCTACACTTCTTTGACTAATCATACTTTTATCATACATGCTTGATTTATCATCATCAAAACCAAATTTAGATGGTGAAATACTGTTTTCATATTCCGATTTATCATTTTGGAAACTAGCATCACTAAATTCACCTTTTAAACCTACGCTTCGTTGACTAATCATGCTTTTATCATACATGCTGGATTTTTCATCATCAAAACCAAATTTAGATGGTGAAATGCTATTTTCATATTCAGATTTATCATCTTTGAAACTTTTGTCATCAAATTCACTTAGTAAACCCATGCTCTTATCACTGATCACACTTTTAATAGGTATATCAGTTCCATTTTGTTGATTAATAGATTCTCCTATGTCAGATTTAGTTTCATCCTTAATTTCAATTGGATTCTTACATTCATCGGAAATATTTATTAATTCATCTGCATTATTTACATTTGAAGGAGGTGTTATAATTACATTTTCTAGGTCTGTATTTTTATCTTTAATAGATAATTTATCTTCAATTATGTTTATTTCAGCAGATTTTGTTCTAGTATTATCTTTATTATTTAGTGTATCTACTTCCTTTTCTAAGAAACTTTTCTTTTGTTCTATAATTTTCTCTATGTCTTTCTCTTTATTAGAACATACTGACTCATTAACATTAGTTGCAGCCTTGGCATCTTTTTTAGCTTTAGCAGTAACTCCATCTTTTATAGGGTATACATAATGTAATATAACTAGTGATTAATATATATATATATATATATATATATATATATATATATATATATATATGAATATATGTTTGAATATATGTTTGAATATAAAATATTTCGAATCATAAGAATAATATTAACCAGTTTTATTATTTTTCTCAACGTCTGTATCTGAAGCAGATTTCGATGTGGTAAATAGAACGCAAGCCAGTATACCACACACCAACGCTATAGCGGCTATCAGCAGTTTACCTGATATGAGGAGTTTGGGAAGTGTATTTAAGAAGTGTAATAGTAGTTGTAGTAGTAGTAGTTTTAGTAGTAGTATCTAATTTATTTGATACAAAAATCCAATTTTAAATAAATTGTTCGGAAGTAATATATTTTGGGTGACATCTTTAATAACAAATAAAATGAAATAATAATAATAATCGTTTATAAATGTGTAAGAGTGTTTTCTGTAATTCACCTATGAGGATATTAGTAATATCACGCGAGTTTAAATACGGGAAAAAAGTATTTAGTTAGTATTTATTATATATAACAGTTATGAATACATTACAGAGTGAATATAATACCAAATACTTTGATGAGTATATGTTTTAATTATAATTTAGTTTTCTATTAATAATTATACTAAATAAATTAAAGTAATATATATATATATATATATATATTTATTTATTTATGATATAGTTTATTGATTTCAAAAACACAGTGATTATAGGCGTCATTAGATTATAAAACAAAACACATAAAACAAAAATAACTAGAAAATGAATAACAAAATAGAACACATTTTAATCATTAAACATGGACATACATTTTAAGTTTAAACACAGAATCTGATTTAATACAACAAATAATATATTGTAGAAAATTACAGATTTTCGTATCAATAACCGAGACATCTATATAATTAATATGAATGTCTAAAGATTGATAGAATGTAAATGTTACGTATCATTGATTTCATTAATAGTAAAAGTAATGTTATTATAGGATTTTTATACATTTTTAAATCAATAATATTATTAAATTTACTAATAGTTGTAGGTACCTAATGCATAAGGTATACTTTTATTAATGCTATAGTAATATAATATTATATAATAAACGTATCTTAAAGTAGATAATTGATGAGTTGCATGAATAGGTATACATATAAATTTATGTCAACAGAATTTAACCAGGATATATATATATATATACGTTACTTACTTGAGGTATTATCATCTTCACCTAAAGAAAATAAATATTAATTAAACATTGTTAATGATTGAAAGTGAACTATATTAATGATGAGTAACTAAACCTGGTTGATCATTGTTGTCTTCTTCTTCTGGTATTTCTATGAGTCAGTTGATAAAGTTTTAGTTTAATATGTTATGATCCAATAGGGATTATATATATTTATTTATATAATGGTATCGTCAGTATAAAAATCAAACGCACTGCTACAATAGTTGCGCCCATAGCAGATTGGCAAATGAAAGACATGACAAGTATAAGTTATACTGTATAACAAACAACACTAGTATTACAGTTTCTAATACAACCTTACTTTCAACTGAAACTATCTATAATGAAGTATGGCGGACCTACTCCAAACACGCAGTGAAGGGAGATATTGAGAAATGCTTGGGCAGTAAGGCCAAACTATTAAGATTCAAAAGAGAAATCATTGTATCAACTATGAATTTTAGAACAATTCAAGAAGAACATAAACAACTAGAACAAAAGTATAATATCGAAAGCCATGTTCTATATATTCTTTGAATACAGTAACATTAAATTATGCATGATGAAACTGTTATAATAACAATTGTTATCAATTACTCCTATTGGTGAACCTTGATAATGTGTCCATACTTAAGTTTTAAAAACTTCAGCATGGACACATTACCAAGGTTCATCAACAGGAGGAATTGGTATAGGTTAAAAATGTTAACCTAATGTTAAACAAAATATCAATATACTCACTATACTCGGTTATATCACACTCTGAGAGAATATTGATAAGCACATTCCATGGAAATCCTGCAACATCTATTATAGTGTTCACTAACAAATTCTAGCAAGATGAATACAATTTAATAAAATAAAATTCTACGATGAACTTAGAAGAGCCATATAAACTATATCACATCACAAAGTCATAATAATTATCGGATATTTTAATGCAAGGGTAGTTAAAGATGAAGAACATTTTACATATTACCAAGAAACAAATACAAATTGTTTATTATTAATAGATATTATTTAGGAAAAAAAATTAGTAATACAAAATAACTGTTTTCAAAAGAAGATAAATAAACTTTAGACATATATGGATCCGTATGGCAGGAAATATCAGTTTGACTATATCTTAATGAGAAAAATGGAGAAACAACATTACAAATATGCAAGCATAAATTATTTTTTCTAGCATTGGTTCAGATCATCTAATTGTATCATTTAAATAAGGCTAAGTTTGCGAGCGAATAGGAAGACATTACCAAGAAAACTACATTATAACTGGCCTTTGTTTAAATATGACGCATGTCTTCAGGAATAATACGCAGTTGAAATAAATATTCTATTAATCTTGTAAGACGATGAAAACATTTTAGATACATATGATACATAAATATAAATACTAATGTTACGAGAGAATAATTCATCTTATAATCATGAAAAATAAAATGTGTCAATCCACTGATAACACTGTTTCTATAGATTGAGAAGACACTCATATAGCCAATAGAGAGTAAGAAGAGAATACAAATGAGACTAATCAATATAATAACACTGAATCGCGCAATAAACTATTTACATAATATACAAATATTGCAGTTGATACCATAGAATAAAAGATTAAACAAATTGAGAACGCTGATCTGAACAAAAAGTTCTTATTAAGATAGGAATTAATAAATGAAATCACTGATAGAAAAACAACTCAAAAGGGAATAACTAAAAAGAACGTCTAAAAACTTGAACTAAAAACGGTATAAACATTTTCAGGATTTATTAGGCATACCACCAATGCTGATGATGTGATAATACAAGTTATACCACCTCTAGACAAAAAACGTGGAGCGTTTGAATTGTGAGTTGGAAAAAGGGTAATCAAAGAAGGTAAAAGCTTCAGTGTTGATGAAATTCGGCCAGAAGTATTAAAATGATGCAATATAGATGACATTATCCTCTACTTCTGTAACAAATAACTATTAGATAAAATGAAGCTAAAAACATTGTCAATTTTTAATATAATTCCACTACACAAGAAAGGAGATCTTAGTTTATGCAGTAATTATCGTCGTATAAATCTTAGTTCATTAGTAGCTAACACTTATTTTCGTATGATAATGAACAGAAGTAGGCCTTAGATGGTTATCTAAGGACATATTAAAATGGTTTCAGAAGTGGCAGAACATCAACCAGTCAAATACTAGCACTCGAATGACTGATTGAGAGAGTTAAATATAATACTCTAGAAGCAATCCTGATATTCATCGACTTCAATAAGGCATTTGATACATAGAGTGGAAAAACTTACGATACTGAAAGCTTACGGGATACCGGAGGAGTTAGTGACGGCTATTAGCATAATGTATGAATATACTACTGCCAAGGTAACATTACACCCGATAGAGAAAAGAAACTTTCAAAATTATAGCTGGTATCTTACAAGGAGATAAGTTAGCTACATACCCTTTTGTCATGGTTATCGGTTATGTTATGAGAATAGCCTTACTAGGAATGGAAGGTAAGCTAGGTTTCCAACTAAGGGAAATAAAAAGCAAAAGAGTACCACATATCATTGTTACAGATATGAAATTAGCAGATGATATTGTATTAGTATATGATATTATCAAAGAAGCCCAAGAGTTGCTCACTAGAGTTGACAAATGTATAGAACTACGCATACGCACAGGAAAAACGAAATACACGAGTTACAATACCAATCAAGGTTTGAAATCAAAGCTATTGACGGGTAAACTTTGAAAAAGATCGAAGACTTCAAGTATCTAGGGGGATGGATAAACATCAGTTCAAAAGATTTAAAAACCAGTAAAGCGCTTGCTTGGAGAACATGTAATAAAATGAGGAATATCAGGAAATAAACTCTTAATAGATAACTAAAATCAGTATCATGCACACCACAGTTGAATGGATCTTATGTACGCCGTACATTGTAGGGGTGTGATACATGGACCCTCATAAAAACACTAATCAAAACATAATGTCACATATGCTCGAGTTCTACAAATGATACTAAATGTACATTGGTAAATATAAATATATATATGTTATCATTATAATGTATTACTTTTAAAAATTATTATTTGTAGTTATTTATCCAGAAATAAGCTATTTATTTTTGTGTACACACATCTAAAATAATTCCGAAGAATAACTGTATTTATCATAGATGCATAAGTTCAAATAGGCAACTTGTGAAGTACCCTCAATGGATATTATTTATAATTAAAATCATAATATAGTTTTAACTATAGAATTCGTAACATAATTAGGGGAAAGTAACCGGATATGGACAGTACCCGAATACGGACACTATCGGTATCTCAGAAACCATAAATAATACGAAAAAATTGTTGATGAAAAAAATATTCATAATTATATAATTAGTCTAAATAAGTATTTTTTATTTTATAATTATTCAAAATAGTGCTGATATATCCAATAAACTGATTTTCTTATTACGTTTTTAAATTTATGAAAACAAATATCAAAATGTATCGATATAAAATATAATAATATATTATTAAAGACTAAAGCATTATACACATTATATACACAATTCCTCTAATTTTTATAAAATATTAATTAAGTTATAAGCATATATCTAGAGTTCATATAAATCCCTAATATGGACACTCTATATATATAGACTCTATAGAGTCTATAGATCCATAGATGTCTTAATATGGACACCATATAAACAATCAGCGAGCAGCGTGTGAACAACTCTGATATTCATAAAAAGCGCGATCGTTATAATATAAATACCACCAATGAAGCTAAATCTAAAAATGTAATTATTTATAAACTTAATATATATTATTAATTAAGAAATAATATAAATAAATAAATTATTAACTAATTAAATTATATTAAATTATTCATAAAATTAATTATAAATAGTGTATATTTTATCTAGTGGTATATGTGGTGTCCGTATTATAATATAGGTTGTCCGTATTCGGACACGGGTACCGAATACCGACACCGCCATTATCTATTGGATACAAAGATTAAATAACATTTTAAAATCACAAATAATATCATATAATCATATAATATTAAGATATTGTAACTTTTGAATAAACATATTGAGTCATAAAATGTTAAGACCATTTATTGTTATAGTGTCTATATTAGGTTACTTTCCCCTACTAGTTCTGAGATCTACGGTAGTATTCAATACGGATTTAGATATCAAAGTTTCATAATACTGATAGTAGATATAACCCCTTAAAGATTAATGAGATCCCTTAAGATTAATGCCAACACATATTGGATATTAATGTAATTGATATTTATATATTATATATATATATATATATATATATATATATAACATAGGTATATACTTATACATAGTATCGCGTTTATAAAAAATATATAGGCAGAAAATGCACGCACACATAATACTCACACACATATATATATATAAAATAAAAATCCTAAAAAATAAATAATAATCACAAAGATAATAGAATTATAAATTCGATAAATTAATTAAATTCAAATATATATTACATACTGTTTATGTATATTCATACTTAGCTACATTATTTACTATTTATAAAATTAATTAACTAGTAGTTTATAATAATATTATAACTGATATTCTCCCGTGGATCTCCCTTGGGAATTTGCTTTTGGTAGTCGGATCTACCAACCTTCATTTGAGGTTAGCTACCAACTTACACCTAGATAGTCTACTGCTGTATTTACTTACATACAGATCCATCAATTCTACCTCGGACGATACACTGCCTTACATCTCAGACAATCGGACAATCATTGCCCGGCTGCCACCAAGCATACCAGGAGCCTACTAAAGTCAACCGGTGCTTGTCAAGTCAACTCGTCATATAGCAAAACGGACTGAATACCAAACTTCTTCAAAAATATCCCTGTTACGACCAGTTTTTATACATTTATTATTATATTTATTATTTCATTCAATTTAATCCCACAATCTCAAGTATACCATGTCCTCAAATTGTTCACATTGTAACCTTCCCGCATGCGAATATTATCTCAAATGTAAAACATGTCCATCTATTTTACATTATAATTGTTTATACCCCGCAGCTATTATCTCTAAATCCTGGTTTCATTCTAAAAACCCCCCTCCCGCTTATGCTATTGCTATATTTAATTCACCTAACTTCATCTTCTCATGTTCCTCATGCCTAGCCTTAAATAAGTTTCCTTCGACTAATCATACAACTACTCCACCCATTACTATGCCATATTCACCTTCTACTTTAACTGACAAATCTATACATAATACTTGTTCCAAGGTAACGCCAAATATAACATCTGATATATATTCTTCTACTACGACTATTAATATCCAGCCCAAGCATAATGCTAATACCCAGCCCAATGATAATACTTCTAGAAACATTCCAAAGCTAATGGACTTAAAATTTTCCTCAAATCACACACCAACCCCTATATTATCTAGTTCAACTTCCTCAAAGTCTTCATCCATACGCTCCATAGATAATTCCCTCATACTAGTACTTGAACACCTTCTTCCTTATGAAGTTAACTATAATTTGACTATCATATTAACTATCATTAATTGACTATATAAAACTTCCACATTCTTATATTACTTCTGCCTCATTTCTTACCAGTACTGCTATATTACGTTTCACTAATATTTCTGCTCGTGATATATGTTTCTCCTCCCTTCTAAAAATCTCACCACATAGTAATTTTAAGCATATATTTATTCGTCATTATTTACCTGACTCTACTAGACTTCTTGGTAAGGTACTATATCATGCCCTAAAACAAAAACTCACGCCCATTTTGTATAAAGTATTTTTTAATAATCGTTCCCAAACATTTGAACTTAGGGATAAAAAAAATCCTCTTTCATATCCCCCTTTTCTCATCCCTGAATCTGATCTAACAAAATGATTTGATTCTTTTGATCACTATAAGAAATCATTTATAAATAATTCTTCCTCTCAAGCCTGACTATCCTCTAATATAGCCTTGATCAATATTCGCTCCTTGAGATCAAATATATCCCTTCTGTTCCCATACCTTAAATTACAAAAATTTATTATAATCGCATTGACTGAGACCTGGATTTCTAATAATGACTCTGATATATTTGCCTCCATCTTGGACTTTGGATATACACTCTATCTCGCTCCACGACAAATGGGCCGTGGTGGTGGGGTAGGATTTATGATACGTAATGATTTTTACCTATCTCCATCCATTTCATTCCCCCCCTTTTCATATAATGATTGTATTTCGCTGACCCTCAAGCTTCCTAACTTAACTCTACATCTTACCGTTATCTATCGTCCCCCAAAACCTGAAACCAGTTTATTCTTTGATGAATTTCATGATTTTATCCATAAACTTCCTTCATCTTCATCCTATCTACCAATAGTTCTTGGTGACTTAAACTATCACTATAATTCTCCCATCTATCCCCATGGTGACTTTAAACTCCTAACTGAGTCTCTTTCCTTGTGCCAACATATATCATTTCCTACCCATTCTAGTGGCAATACACTTGATATGATATTTACACCCCTATCCAGTCCTCTTATTAGATGTATAAACCCTAACTCCTTTCAAAAAATTGAACTACTAACTGATCATTTTATTATTGAATTCTCTATAAATCTAAAATTCACAAATATTAAACGAAAACGTATTACATATAGAGATTTTAAGTCTATCGACCTACCAAGATTTGTAAACAATATCAAAACTGAGATCTCTTCTTCAACTTCCCTCTGTCCGGTACTCCTAAACTCCACTCTCCTAAATATTATCAATATACATGCACCTACAAAAACTACATTAATTACCGACCGCCCTTTTTCTCCCTGGTTCTCCCACGAACTTTTCATCTTCAAGAAGAGTGTTCGAAAATTTGAGAAGAAATTTCTTAAAAATCCTTCTACTGAAACTAAATTAGCACTATCACTAGCTAGAAAAAATTACAAATCTACTATATCTCGTTCAAAATCTATCTATTATAACAAAAAGATAGCATTGATATCCTCCAATCCTCGCAAATTATTTAAAATAGCAAATAAAATTCTCTCTCCTCCAGATGAAAAAATCCTCCCCATTTTACCTAACACGTCAAATTTTCAACTGTGTTCTCTTTTTGAAAAATTCTCTAACCATAAAATTGCAAGCATTAATAATATTATTTGCGCATCTACTCAACCCATACTCAATCCTACCATATATATTACTCATCATATTGACTCATTAAGTACATTCACTATTCCTTCACTGTATGAAATAAATGACCTACTCATGAAATCTCACTGTACCTCCCCCACTGATCCCCTACCTTTATCATTATATCACAAACTTTCACCCTTATTTTCTCCTATTTTCTTGGATATTATTGCGAACTCACTAAACTCTGGCCAAGTTTCACCCTGTCTCAAGACTGCCATAATATCCCCTATTCTAAAAAAACAAAACTTAGACCCAAACTCATTTAGCAATTATCGCCCGATCTCCCACCTACCCTTATTAAGTAAAATATTAGAAAGAATTGTTTCCAAACAACTCATAGCCCATGTAAATAAAAATAATCTTTTCGACCCGTTTCAAAGCGCTTTTCGTAAGGGTCATTCAACCGAAACAGCACTCCTACGTATTACTGACACTATATTATCTACCTTAAATAGCAACACGTGTTGCCAGCTAATCCTACTTCATCTATCATCTGCTTTTGATACCCTGGACCATAACATATTAATCTCGCGACTTACTTTAATGGGTATATCTGGCTTAGCATTAAAATGGTTTACTTCATATCTAACTAACAGGAATATCTCTATTATGATTGACAAATCTTACTCGCCTCTTTCTCCTCTTAACCACGGTATTCCCCAAGGATCTGTTCTAGGTCCATCCCTCTTTTCTATTTATATCCGCCCTATTGCTGATCTGATTAAGAAATTTCCAAATATCCACTACCATATTTTTGCTGATGATATCCAACTGTTTACCTTTTTCCCTATAAATTCTCATAATACCATTAACTCTGAATTAATTGAGTGTGCTAACTCCATAAGATTATGGCTCCTCTCCAATAAACTACTAATTAATTCCTCTAAGACTACTGTACTTAACATATCTACTTCTGAAACTTCCTTTCCAAACTTTACTCTAAATAACATGATTATTTCTGCTTCTCATTCCTCCAAAAACCTAGGATTAGTATTTGATGACAAATTATCATTTAAGAATCACATATAATCCATTACAAAATCATCCAACTTTCATCTCTTCAGAATTAAAAAAATACGGACATCACTTTCCAGAAACCTTACTAAAACTCTAATTAATGCTCTTGTACTTTCACGTATTGACTACTGTTCTTCCCTACTGAATTTACTTCCTGCTAAAGCTACTGCTCCACTTAATCGGATTATCCGTTCCTCAATACGTACTACTTACTGTTTAACTCGACTGGATCACTCTACTACAACATCTCATCAATCATCTCGTATGTGGCTACCCTTCTCCCTCAGGTGTAAATTACGTATACTATCTATAATCCATAAATCAATATATTCTTTTACCCCTAGCTATATCTCTGATCTAATTAAAAAACGTACTATATTATATTCTCTTCGTTACCAAAATGCTCCTCTACTTATCTCCCAGAACTCTAGTAAAACTTCCCTAAATTCTAGAGCTTTTAAAAATTCCGGTCCAACCCTATGGAATTCCCTCCCTCCTACCATTCGTTCTATTAGTTCCCACAAAAGATTTATAAATCTTACTTCTTCTTTTCTCTCTACCCATAATCATTAAATCATCCAACTTATTATTTGTATCCGTGTTATATTACATTTATATCATTATTAAATCGTTATTGTATTATTATTATCTTATTATTATTTAACACTATACTATATCAATGCAGTCTGTAGTATATACAACTACACCATATCAATGCAGACTGTAGTATATAATAGTCCTTTATATTGTTTATTATTGTTTTTCCGTTGTATATTGAATGTATATTATTATCAAATTATTATCGTATTACTATTATTTTATTATTATTTTCTTCCCGCACGAGCGAAGGGGTCTACATGACCCTATTTTAGTGCTAATAAACTCAATATCATCATCATCATATATATATATAATTAAAAAATATAAAACAATTAATAACCATCGGTAACGGTCCCATCTAGAAATAATATATTATTCAAATTTAAAATTGTTATATATATATATATGTAATAAAGTTGCAATAAAGTTGAATGTTCTGAAACAATTTATTAAAAAATATATTTGTTAGGTTATATACTTGTTGAATATAACAATAATAATATAACATAATAATAATACTATCTACTAGGTACTACCTAGTAGGTAGTATCTACCCGATGAAATTCAGAATGAAGAGTATGACAATCTCACCGACTAGTATTCCTTCTATAGAAAAATAACGACATATACTTTACAGACGATAAAAATATAAAATACGAAAAAAAACAAATATTGACATGGCTATAAACTTAGATTTTAAATTAACATAGAGCGTGACACCAAAATATAGTTTTAAGTTTTTATGTAGATATATAGATTTCTGTTATGTAATGATAAATAAAATTCTATGTATATTACATTAATCGATATATCTATAACTTAAAACTTACTTAAAACATATATATATATATATATATATATATATATATATATATATATATATAAGTTGACATATATAAGTAATTTAACTATATGATTTGTTTACCTACACAACATATATATATAACATATAAAAGCGAGTTTATATATAAAATCTAGTTACTCTAGTATATTTATAAAATGTTATAAATTATATTTTAATTAATTTATATATGTATATTTTAATAATTATTGCGGAGTTTAACCGCAACAAACTCCGCAATAGTTATACAGTGTACGCGAGTTTCTCTATATTAATATTGTTATGGTATACCAATATAGAATATATACTATATATATTCTATAGAATATTGCAGTACAATGCATAGAAACTTATTGTCATATTGTTAAATTCCAATAGTATATTTAAATGTTATGCTGTAGAATATTATTTTAAATATTAAAAAGCATTTTAATATTATTTGAAAATGTTATATGTTATGTTAGAATAGATACCTACTTGTTAAAGAATTTTTAAAGAAAAAATCATAGTTATAATTTAATTAAATATTATACTTGATTACAGAATATGTTAATAAAATAAATGTATGATATATATATATAAGTGTAGCTATGATTGTAGTGTATTGTTTATTGGGACATGCTCATCTTATGTTGTTTCAGACTTGAACAATTTATATTATCTTATCCGTCCCTAAAGCACTTAAAAGTGTTTGTTACAAATTTTAAATTTATTTATAATCATTTTTAATTTATTTTTAAAGTTTTATAATACTTATATTTTACCATTAGAGAGTGCTCTAATATCGACATTCACGTAATATCGACACCCTAGAGATCTCCTAAAATATAATTCCAATCAAAAAATAAATATATATATGAAATGTTAATCCATAAAATTCTAATTTATATAAGTATAATTTATATTTTTAATATTTATATTTTTTTAATTATAAACAAAAAACTGATTTTTTCGTTACAACTCTAAATTTATGAAATTTTTGAAGTACAATATCGATTCTCAATCATTTGAAAATATATATTTTTTAAATATTTTAAATAAATCGTATAGATCTAATTATATTTTACAATGTGCCGAAAATATTTTGTATTTTTGATAATTTGTTACAAATTTATTGATGTTTACCTAAGCAACATACATTTTCATAATACCGACACCCTATTGCACGTACAAAAGGAAAAAAACGTATGAATTGCGTGTGTTAACTAAAAGTAACGCGCATTCAATTCTGATTGGATAGTGGATATTAAATGATATATTGTATATCTAAATATCGATATATTAGGGTGTCGATATTATGTGCTAATGTTACCTGTTACCTGTTACCTAATTGGTTTAGGCACTTCCATCAACTTATTTATTGAAGTTTTCGGACGTGCTTTCAATATATTATTGGGCAAAAAGGTATGTTTTGAGCTTTGATTTGAATGTTACAGTTGAGTCAATTGATCGGATATGGTGAGGTAGATCATTCCAGATTTTTGGAGCATGGATGGAGAAAGATTTATGTTGGGAAGATGTTAAATGTAATAGAACTGGAGTTTTTAATTTGAATTTGTTTATGTGTCTTTGTTCGTAATGTGTCGGTATTCGAGGCAGTGCCTGTAATATCGACACCCCTATTATCTCAGAGTTAAGCAAATTAAATTAAATTTTAAAATGGCTATTATATGTATATAGGGGAAAGTAACCGAATACGGACAGTGCCCGAATACGGACACTATCGGTATCTCAGAAACCACAAATGATGAATAAAATATTCATAATTATAATAATAGTCTAAAAATATATTTTTTATTTTTTTATTATTCAAAATATTGCTGATATATCCAATAAACTGATTTTTTTATTAAGTTTTTAAATTTATGAAAAAAAATGTCTACTTAAAACCTTCTTAAGACTATACAAATGTATCGATATAAAATATAATACTATATTATTAAAAAATAAAGCTTTCTAAGAATTGTATTTTTAATTTCTATATTTTTTATTAAATATTCATTAATTAAGTTATAAGCATATATCTAGAGGTCATATAAGTTCCTAATACGGACACTCTAAATGTATTAATACGGACACCATATAACCAATCAGCGCGCATCGTATGAACAATTCTGATTTTCATAAAAATCGCGGGCGTTATAATATTAATACCACCAATAAAGCTAATTCTTAAAAAAATATTATTTAGATACTTAAATTGTATTATTAATTACAAAATAATAAAAACAAATAAATTATTAATTAATTAAATTATAATATATTTTTTATAAAATTAATTATAAATAACGTAATTGTAATTTGTCTGATTGATTCATCAATAATATATAGTTTATTTAATGGTATATAGGGTGTCCGTATTATAACACAGGGTGTCCGTATTCGGACATAGGTACCGAATACGGACACCCCCGTTATCTATGGAATTAAAAGATTAAATAAAATTTTAAAATTACAATAATATCTATAATCATATAATATTAATATATTGTAATTTTTAAATAAAAATTAGGAGTCATACAAAGTTAAGACTATTTATTGTTAAAGTGTCCGTATTAGGTTACTTTCCCCTACCTACTTAATACTTATAAATAAAATTTGGTAATATTTAATTGAGAAATAATAAAGTTATGGTGATTTATTACTAGGGTTTCGGTATTCGAGTACTTTCCCCTACATACACTTTAAACACTTTCGTTAGTTAATTTTTTGTATTACTATACTCATATTTTTTTTCAACGGATGATCATAAACTTTGTTTCAATATCAAGCAGGGTTCTTATATATATATATATATCTTATGGTATACCAAATTCTGAATTATATATATATTTTAGTTATGCTCATTTTTAATTATAAACAAAATTATAATTGAATAAGTTATTTAACATTATATAATGGCGACTGATACCGAATGATACATGCCTGACCTATAGACCTATGTTCCGATGTACTATATCGATATAGATATAGTATATACAAAGGGCTTTGGTACCAATAATTAGTGACCATTTTAATGTGCTGTAACATGTCAGATTAGGCGAAGTTTACTAATAATGAATAAGCACCACATATGATATATCGTATGTGGTGCTTATTATAATATATTACTAAAAATGTAACTACAAATATCATATATACATATAGATTATAAAAAGTAAAAGAAAATATTTAATCCACTGGAAAATAAACTTATATTAGCAGATCATAAAAATTAAAATTAAAATAGTTACCTACTGCAGCCGCCTAGTTTATATATATTTCGCTCTCTCTCTATATATATATATAAACTTCAACTTTAATAGTAGCAAGCTTTATCGTAAATGTGTATTATAGCCACTACGTAACTATAGCTAACAAATAATATAGTTGTTATATATAACAACTATTATATATAATAGTATCGATATAGGTCGATTTCGTCTATATACCTAATATCATCGTTACATCTTACGATAATGATCAGTAATTAGTGGGGGTTATCAGAGCTTAGCTCTTGGGAAAGGGTACCATTAATGTGTTAATTAAACTAAATTATTATAATTTTTTAATATTTTAAAATTATTCATTATTAATTCAAATTAGATTTTTATTTTATTATCGTTACTTTCGGTATGCATTCAACTCTAGATATGTATTCAACTATAGGAATCTTTGTACGTTATATGTACCCTGTCTGTACGTTAAATGTATGTTATAAACATACAATTTAGGAGGGATAGGGGGGTATATTTCCCCTGATCATAGAGTGTGTGTGTGGGGGGGAGGGGGATATCCGCCTTAACAAATTATTACTAAATAAATTATTTAAAATGTTTAATAATGCATAAATATTTTATAAGAATTTTATCGAAGAGATTATTATAGAATTATTGACATGGCAATTGAGTCAATAAATATTAATTTTAATGCAACAGATATTAATATATACAAACAAATGGAGCAAATATTTACAAATATATTTATATACAGAACAACATATTGATATAATTAAAGACTACCTAAAGTTATGTAAAGAAGATTTAATTGTCAAAATTATATGTTATAAATAAATTATAACAACATGAATCTGATACAATATTACAACAAATTTTAAAATATATTTAATGAAGTTATACAATTTTTCTAGAAATTTAAACCCTATTAAAATTACTTATGGTATTGCATGCAAATTCGTGGGATGCTGAAAGGTCTTTCAGTGCGTTAAGAAGATTAAAGATAAGAAGAGTAAATACATGGCTAAGAAATAGAATGACGCAGAGAAGATTAAATGCGATAATGATTTGCAATATACACAAAGAAAAATTGGAAGAATTAGACATATTAAATGACATATTAAAGTCATTTATAAATAATTCATTTGAAAAAAAGAAGTATTAAATTTGGAAAATAACTTTTGTGAATAAATATATATATATATATATACATATATTAGATTTGTTTTCCAATATCCCCCTATATTAAAGTTTCGTCTCTGATATCTACTATGTAGATATAGATATAGCTATGGATACATCTTATTCAATGATACACATGATTATAACTTCATCAATAATATCAAGTAGGAATCAGGGTAAGATTTACACTACATTATATTCATTATATATATAGGATATGCCTATATACATAGATAACGAAGTACCACTTCGTTCTCTATGCCTATGCCTATATATATAGTGCACTATAGCATATTTATCATTATTGTAACCGACTGGTGATATATCATGTGAATATTATAGTGAAAGTAACATTTTTATTAATTAATAATATTATATATATATACATATATTGTATATATATATATATATATATATATAAATATATATATATATATATATATATATGATAATACTTTATACATTTATATATACTTTTATAAATTAATATTTATATAAATATATATTATTAAATTACCTCCGCTATTTGTCTGTAAAAGAATATTTGATATATCATTAATAATTGTTTGATTGTTAAAATAAATATTATAAATATAATTATAATATAAATTACCGTGAGAACACATAAGCTAATACACACGAACATAAACAACTTAACTCTTTAATTCCTTTCATTCATAACATAATTAATTATACCCGAGACAAATATGTTATGATATGCGCAAATCATGAGCAATATATGCATAAACATAGAGATTATAGCTATAAACATAGAGAACGAAGTGACTTCTTTCTCTATGGCTATAACTATATATAGTTTATATATGGTTTATATAAAATAGCTTAGAAATTATTTGCACAATATAATAGGTTATTATAATACAATATATTGTAATATTGTATTCAATCAATTATATATATATATAAATTGTATAATATAAATGTAATTAATACATAATTTTTAATGAATCCTCGTCCTTATATTACTCAAAAAATTGAACTAATAAATATATCCCAATTATTAACTTACTGTTTGTCACCATATTAAATCAATAATACATTCATATGTCATTCTTTCTCAATATAAATATCGACGTTTCGTTTAACTCTTGACATAAACTATCATCTCATATTCCTATAATATACATGTCAATCATCCTATAGATATACCGATTATACATCTAAGTGGCAAAGCCTATGTATTGATATATATATATATATACAGTGTTGGGCGTCGTTCCCGTTCATGGAACGGCGTTCCTTTTGGAACAGGAACGGGAACGGATATAACAATAATAACGGAAACGAGAACGCAGAAAGGAACAGATACATAATAATGAATGGTAACGAGGAACGGGAACGCTTATACCGAAATATAGGAACTAGTTCCAGTGGAACGCGTTCCTTTACTAGTAGGATTACTTTACCTACGGAGATTTATATAGTATTAATTCAAGATATTTTTTATATTTATTTTATAATCTATTACAATATAAATAAAGAATTACACCGATTAGCATTACAATTATAATAAACGTTTTAATAAAATAAACAAATATACAATACTAATAATAAATACATTTAATATTTAATACATATTACCACGTAATACTACCATATATATATGGTAGTATATAGAAGTATAGTATATTAAGTAAGTATATAATAAGTATATAAAAGTAAGTATAGTATATAAAGTATACTTGAATGTTTTATAGCCAATTCTATTTCTTTTTGAACTATTAATATGTGTTGCTAGCGAAAACATTCGTTGGACAGGTACTGAAGATGTCAATATACAATTATATTTTATAAATATATACTTTATTATTTTATAATTATTAAAAATACATAATTCCCTTGCATTACTATTCAAATAACTAATTATTTCAACTTCGTGACTAGTTGTAGAAATGCATTGTTTTTCTAATATATATATATATATATATATATATATATATACGTAATTATCATCACTTTCATCTTGAATAATAACATCATCATTTACGGTTAATTCTATTTCATCCTTTAGCATTTCAATAAACCGTAAACAATGATGTTTTTTTATCAGTTCATAGAAATTTATTTAAATTTAGGGTTAGATATAGTAGCTAATATGGCGTGCTTACTATCTAATGCTAGATTTAAATATGTAGCAAACCTAGTTTGCAAACCATTTAATAATACTCTAACAAGTGCATCGCAATACTTTAGGTTATTTATGTTAGTCATTTTTGATTTAATTCCCAATAACGTCGCTATTATATTTCCATAAAAGGCATCAATATCGCCTTGTAAATAGTGCAATGTATAGTTTACACCGTGTACAATTTACCGTATAATTAGTACACGGTATTACCGGATAATACGATAATATCGTGTTCTTAAAGTTAGACATATTCCGTAAAATATTCACTACACACTGTTCAGTATACTGTATACCTATAGGTACTCTACACGATATACTATATAGTGTATATTGTGAATTTTAAATGTTATACTGTATTTTATGACTAATAAAAAACTGAAACTGGACCGTTACATATCAAAGGAACGGGAACGGGAACGGTAACGATAACGGGTAATATAAAAAGTACGGGAACAGGAACGGATAATATAAAATGAACGGAAACGGGAACGGGAATGGATAAATTAAAAGGAACGGGATCGGAAACGGGAACGTATAGCGCTAAATAAGGAACTTTGCCCAACATTGTATATATATCAACATATAGATATACCTATTTTGTGTATTCGATAATAGCGCACCAACTCACTCTAACCATTGTAAACTCTATTGTATTAGCTCGAACTATATATATATATATATATATATATATATATAATAATACTAAACTTCCTTCACCTACTTTGCCCTTAACTCTTAAACTAAATTACGTTAGTTGTTTATACCAATGTTTAACCTATATCGGACTGACTATACCATGTACCTTTGTATCATTACGTCTCTAATATAAATACGCCTAATTTTAATAGATCTGTATTTAAAGTTAAAACACATTACTACACATTACAAATCTTTATATCTTAATAATCGAATTTATATTATGCATGCATATTATCATCATTAAAAGGTAGCTATAGCTAGTACCATAGTATGATTATATATATATATATATATATATATATATATATTATAATACAGTATATCGCAATACAGAAAGTAGGACACGACGTACTTAATAAGTAAGGTATGTACTCCATCATTTCAACGTGTTATGCTATTGTTGCTACATATACATTGCGCTTTGGCTATAAGTTACTTAATACAAGTATGTCGTACGATAGTCGTACGTAGTTAACGTTAACTAAAACAGTATTTACTCCGACAGAAATGTTGACTCAATTGATAATTTATTTAATCTATTATTCTTTTTTGTTCATATTTTATTATTATCATTATTTTAATTATAAGTTGTAATACTCTTGAGATATTTTATATATTATATTGTATACATTCATACACATTTAATATTTAATATATATATATATGTAGGGTTAAACGTTAAATACGTTAAATACGCGTCCTAATAAACGTTAAATAATAAATATGCGTATAAGATATACTAACATCTATTATTTCTGGGTCCTTGTCATCAATATCTATTAGATTAATTATAATATTAGTATAAATATATATATATATATATATATATATATATATATATATATACTATAGTAGTATATGTTATACTAGGGTTACCTCCCTGATTATACTATGTTATATATATTATATTACATTAAGGACCAACAAGGCTTTACTTAAGTAACTGTTGAATAGTAATAAATAATGTATATTATTATTATTATTATTATTATTATTATTATTATTATTATTATTATTATTATTATTATTATTATTATTATTATTATTATTATTATTATTATTATTATTATTATTATTATTATTATTATTATTATTATTATTATTATTATTTTTATTATTATTATTATTATTATTATTATTATTATTATTATTATTATTATTATTATTATTATTATTATTATTATTATTATTATTATTATTATTATTATTATTATTATTATTATTATTATTATTATTATTATTATTATTATTATTATTATTATTATTATTATTATTATTATTATTATTATTATTATTATTATTATTATTATTATTATTATTATTATTATTATTATTATTATTATTATTATTATTATTATTATTATTATTATTATTATTATTATTATTATTATTATTATTATTATTATTATTATTATTATTATTATTATTATTATTATTATTATTATTATTATTATTATTATTATTATTATTATTATTATTATTTTTATTATTATTATTATTATTATTATTATTATTATTATTATTATTATTATTATTATTATTATTATTATTATTATTATTATTATTATTATTATTATTATTATTATTATTATTATTATTATTATTATTATTATTATTATTATTATTATTATTATTATTATTATTATTATTATTATTATTATTATTATTATTATTATTATTATTATTATTATTATTATTATTATTATTATTATTATTATTATTATTATTATTATTATTATTATTATTATTATTATTATTATTATTATTATTATTATTATTATTATTATTATTATTATTATTATTATTATTATTATTATTATTATTATTATTATTATTATTATTATTATTATTATTATTATTATTATTATTATTATTATTATTATTATTATTATTATTATTATTATTATTATTATTATTATTATTATTATTATTATTATTATTATTATTATTATTATTATTATTATTATTACAATTTTAATTACTAAAATAGTTAACAATATACAAGTAATTAAACAAATTAAACAACTAGGTATTTAACAACCTATATAGTTAATCGGTCAATTATAATTGATATTAATAGTAACTGCATATGTGATATATCGATATACATTAAATGGAATTAAATTATAATATACATATAAGAACTAATGAACAGTGCGCAATTTATGTGATGTAATTAGTAACTAATTACATTAATGGAAATACTAAGGGTATACCTAGATAACAAATAATTATATTTAATTACTAAATTGATTTATGAAAAATAATATTGTCGAATTGTTGATTGGTATTATAGAGATCATTTAATATTAATAATAATACAGGGGAAGATAATAACAATATTATGAGATACACAAATTGTAAATTATGATAATAAATATATAATTATTTTTTATATTTATTATAAAAATTCATATATTTATATTATATTTAACTATTAATATTTTATATAATTATATAACGGAATATTTGTTAATAACATAAATAAAATAAATCACGTTTTTCAATAATATATATATATATATATATATATATATATATATATATATATATATATATATATATATATATATATATATATAAACGTTAATAAATAGTTTAACATATAATTTAAGTTTTAATAAATATAACTTTTAACTTTTAATTATATCATAGTTGTAAGTTTTGTATATTGGACGGTGTTCGCAAAATAGATAGTTGAATAGTTTTTTATTTAGCTATATTTATGTTGTTTATAAATGTGTTATTCAATTATTTATTAACATTTTCAACCGAATTTATAGTGGATTCATGACATAAATAATCTATTGTTAGTTATATTACTGATTAATCGTGACGTACAATGCACGACGTATATATTATATGGGAGAGTTATTATCTGCAGATATGTTGCAGATATTACACAACATGTTGTGGCGTATATCATTGTTCAGAATAACAGGCTAGTAACAGCACTATAGTCATATAGCTATAGTTAAACATTTGTATACTATTGTAAATTGTCCAACTGTTCATACTACATAAAGCAAACCATTAATATAACCTTAGATACATTCTATAATGAATACATACTAATTATGATAATATTTGAATTATTAAAATTTGTAAATAATATATAAAATATTTGCACATACATACACATATATACAATTACTACCATTTAAAAATTCGTTTAATACTTTGTTATTGCATGGCATATTAAGTGTAGGGGACGTTACGTTATCAACGATTATTGTAGCATTTGCCGTATCCCCCTGCTGCTTCTGTGGGTCACTCGTATTGTCGTTTCCACGGCCACCAGTTGCGTTATTCTTTACAATAATAGATACTCCTTCACATGTTTCCACGCACATCAATCGGTTTTCTGTGATAAATATTACACACATATATATATATATATATATATATATAATAATAATAATATCAGATTGGCAATAGCCTGGATGAAAGAAAAAGCATAGCTTGTCGAGTCTTTCACCCAATAGATTATAAGGAGAAAAATATATAATTATATTAACATAATGAAAATAAAATAAAGGATAGGATAACATTATAATTAATAAGATAATTACAAGTATATTATTAATAGTTACACGAAACAATTAATACAAAATTAAATAAAAACAAAATTTAAATTAAAAAAAAAAAAAATATTTTGTTAAGTATCAATTTTACATTTAATTTATATTGGTGACACGCATATTGACAATGGCGTCTAAACTTGCAAGGTGTAGGTTCGTCAAGTCCTATGCCTTAAGGATCATACTTGAACACTGGCAACATTTACCGCCAATAAATGAACCTTTACTCCCAACTACATACCACTATCGCTAATAATGCCACCAAATATAACATATCCAAAAATCTAAATTGAATTAATACATTTTGTTTTTATTTGATTTTCTTATATAATTAAAAGTAAACAAATTTATAAAAAAAAACATCAACGATAAAGTAATAATAGTAAAAAACTCCTCATAATCTAAATCATCATTTCGTAAAATAATAAAATTAAATTATAAGTTAAAAGGGTAATAACATAAATATAAAATATATAGTATAAAATATAACTATAAAATAAATAATAAAATATAATATAAATAAAATATAGGTGAAAAATCAATAGTCATACATAATAATCATTAATATCATTAATCAATATATATCATTAGTCAATTATTACTGATCATTATCATTAGTTTATTATCTTTAGTCAAATATCATTAGTATAATTATAATTAATTCGTTATCACAATTCAGTTATCATTAGTCGAATTCGTATCATTAGTTAATTATAAATAAAGTTAAAAATAAAATTAAAGTAATTAAATTCACTTCCTCTTCCTAAAATATAAAAACAATGTATAATCTATAAAATGGTAAAAAAAGCGATAAAATAAAAAGTATAATTTTTTAAAGTGTCAATTGTAAAATGCACTATTAACATTAAGTGTTATTATATAAACTTATCAACACTTTTTTTATAATTTGTACTAAATGATTTTAAATTATTTTTTATTCTTAAAACTTTTTTTAAATTATTCCATAACTGTGGTCCCATATTGGATATACAAAAATATTTTCTTTGCGTCCTTATTTTTATTCTATGAAATAAGAGATTGTTATAAGACTTTATTTTAAAAAGATTCTGTAAATTCAAATGTAGACAATAATTTCTGGCCCTGAACATGAATTTAACAGTATTCAATTTAACAATATCATCAAACTTTAAATTCAAATGTAGACAATAATTTCTGGCCCTGAACATGAATTTAACAGTATTCAATTTAACAATATCATCAAACTTTAAATTGTTAGATTTAAAATAAAATGTATTGTACATCAATTCATTATTACATATACATCTTAAAGCTCTTTTTTGTAACATATTATTTTTTAGAAGGTTCGAACTATAAGTATTTCCCCAAATATGGGCACAGTAATATAAGTGGGAATTAAAAAAAGAATTATAAAGTAAAACTAATGCTTTACTATTTAATTTTAATTTTACTTTATTTAAAATAGCAATAGATCTTGATAACTTTGTGCATACATAATGTATTTATCTATTCCAGTCTAATTTATTGTCAATAATAATACCCAGAAATGTTATCATTTCTACGTTACGTATTTCTTTATTATCAATTTTAAGTTTTAATTAAACATTATCATTTATATTTCTTATATTGAATAATAAAATATTAGTTTTATCTATATATAATGACAATTTATTAATATTTAGCCATACATATAATTGGTCAATTCCACATTGCATTTTATTCTCAATCTTTGAAATAGATGTATCCGAAAAAATTAAGGTGGTATCATCCGCAAATAAAATAAGTTTGAAAATAGAGGATATATTAGGTAGATCGTTTATATATAATACAAATAAAATAGGTCCTAATACAGATCCTTGTAGAACTCCACACTTAATATTTTTTAAATTAGATTTAATATCTTTATTAAATACATATTTCATCCTATTAGACAAATAACTCTTTAAATTTAAAGAGGTATAAAGAAATACCTCTTATCCCATATAAATATAGCTTATATATATATATGTGTGTGTGTGTAACATAAATATATAGTATACACATATAGTATAAATGTAATATGTCATTACTATTGATATTATTATCACTATTAACACTATTTTAAATAATATTTTATATTATAATTACATTTACGTTCATATTCATAATAATATAATAATATTTATATATTTATACTATATACAAAAGCATATAATTAGATCAGCGGGTTATATCATTATAAAACGTTAGTCGCACTATAATAATAATATAATAATAATATCAGATTCAGTTGATGACCGAGATCAAAAACCCAGGTATGGTATACCATATATATATAGAAGTTCTATTGAACTTATCGAGATACCAACCTGCTCTTGGTAATGAGATAATTAATACAAAATGAATAAATACAAAATGAATAAATAAAAATAAATATTTTACAATTCTATATTGTTCATTCGTGTTATGTCTCATAAAAAAGCAATACAATAAAATTAAATATATCTTTCAATACCAAGAAATCATCATGTATATAACAATAAAATAATAATAAAATATAATAAATATATATAAAATATTTAAAAATGTAAAAAGATACTAAAATAACAAATAAATTAAACTATAAAAATCAAAGAAAACTAAAGACCAAAGTAAGGCTACAGAGATACAAAATATGTATACAATACGAACAATTTAAAAGAGCTAAAAAGAAGAAAAGATGATCATGTAAATAAAATAACAAACAATACAGATAAGGTGTAAGTGATTAAATATAACTATTTAAAAGTATGTTTTTAATATGCATTGTAATAGTATTCAAATTCGTCAAAGATGATATGGTTGTATTTAAAGAATTCCATAAATATTTGTAATTTTTTGTAATTTTCCTTTGTAACGAATACTAAATTTCTCATGATCAAATCTTATTTTTGGTATTACGAATGTTCTATTTAACCTAAAAATATATAAAGAGCAATTATAGGTAAATAACTTACAAATTGAACTATGCAAATAATGCTTGTTATATTTTCTAAACATATATTTATAAATGGATATATTTATTATATCTTTAAATTTAAGAATGTTATGTCTTACAAAAATGTAATCAATATTGGTTTTGTTATCAAGTTTATATATTGCTATCATACATTTATTTTGTAAAATTTGAATACATTTTATATTGCTATGGTAAGTACTTCCCCATATTATAGAACAATAATTAATATGACTATGAAAAAAAGAAAAATATAGCATAACTAAAGTATTAATATTACATTTATATAAATTAAATTTATATCTATGTAGTAAACTAAGTTCATAGTAAATTTTATTTTTTAAATTATTTATTTGCATTTTCCAATTACGATTTTCGTCAATTAAAATGCCTAGGAATTTAAAATTAGTTGATTGTTTTATGGCTATATTATTTATTTTGATGTTCAATTTATGTTTAACTCTTGTGCGATGGAATACAATTTATTTTATTTTATCAATATTAAGAACTAGCTTATTACCACAAAGCCAGTCACATATTAAAACTAAAGTAGAATTTATTTCATTTTCTAGATCATATAAATTATGAGACTTAAATGTTAAAGTGGTGTCGTCAGCAAAAAGAGTAAAATTGCATTTATTAGTTATATTAGGTAAATCATTTATGTACATTAAAAATAATAATGGTCCCAAAACTGAACCTTGTGGTACACCACATTTAATCGGAAGTATTTTATAATTGGTATTATTATAGCTTACATATTGATACCTGTTTGTCAAATAGCTTTTTAATAATGACAAAGTGATACCTCTGAAACCATATATATATATATAATTTGTTTAATAACATTTTTGATTAATAGTGTCGAAAGCCTTTTTTAAATCAATCGATATTGTGGATATGAATAATTTGTAATTTATATTCAAGTAATCGATATAATTTATCAAAGCATCACATGTTGATATAGATTTTTGAAATCCAAATTGAGAATTGTTTATTAAAGAATTTTTATCTAAAAATGAAAACATTCTAACTTTTAAAATTTTTCAAAAAATTTTTAAAATTGTGTTGTTAATGATATTGGCCTATAATTCGAGCAATCATTTTTATTTCCTTTTTTATATAAAATTATAACTTTAGATGTTTTAAGTACATCAGGGTAAACACCATTTTCAATGCATTAATTAAATAAAATTGATAAAATATTACTAATGGATAAAATTATTTTACGTATTAAAAAAAAAGTTAAAATCATTGGAATCAGTACTATATTTTGAATCACAATTATATACAATATTTTCAATTTCTATTGATGAAACAGGCTTTTATAAAAATTGAACTCTTATTACTAGTAATATTTTCATATATATTTTTATTAGAGATGGTATATTTTTATTTAATTCAACACCTATATTTGAAAAATATGAATTGAACATATTAGCATTTTGTAAATCTGTTAATTTATTATCAATAATAGTTCCTGATTTTTTATTATTTCCTATAACTTTATTTAATGTACGCCAAGTATTTTTAATATTATTATTTTTTATTTTATTTTCATAATATTTTTTCTCTGTATATTTTAATATTTTCATTAAGCAATTTTTATAATTTTTATATACATTTATTAGATAATGATTATGTAAATATTTTGTATACATTTTATTCTTTTTACCTATGCATTAATGAAGGAAGGGGTTAGCCATGGTTTATCAAAAACTCCAGATTTAATTTTAACTTTTTTTAATGGACAACATATATTATATGAATTAGTGAAGAATTAGTTAATGTAGAAATAAAATTTTTAAAAGATATATGAATATCAGATTAAGTTAAAATGAAAGACCAATTTATATTAGTCAGATTATTATTAAAATTTAAAATATTTTGATCTGAATGATCCCTAATATATTTATAAGAGTTTTTCGTTTTTGTATTAATATTTTTTTTTTAAATACAGAATATCGGTAAATGATCACTGATATCAGTCAAGAGAACGCCATTAAATAGATAGTTGTATAATAATACTATAATACTACTTATAGGTACTACCTATAGGTATTATATACTATATACTACCTATAGGTAGTAGTCAGATTTTCAAACCACGCCATGACACACTTAATGGATATTACACTTGAGTGATATTATATAATTGTGTACACAAAATAATTGACTTCCATTAAAACCCGTATAACTTCAAATGGGAGCGTTTAAAAATTAAGGCCATTTGGTTATAAGAAAACAGTTATTATAGTTTATGGATGGGATGAAAGCACGTACACACATACATACATATATGTATATATACATACACTAATAATTACCTATAGTATGTGTTACCTATTAACAGTGATGGGTACGATCGCGATCGACTATCATAAAAGTGATCGAGATCGTTAGAAAATGACCGAGCAGAATAATCGATGATCGACGATCGTGAACAAAATAAAAAATATTGTGTATATATTTATATTAAGAAATAACAAAATATTGGATATAATATAAACTTTTATAAAATTAAAATGTTGAAATATGATATAATAAAATTAATAATAATATAATATTAATATAATGAATTTGCTTTCAATAGAATTAACAATTCAAAGTTAGTAAACGTTTATAAACAATAGTTTATTACGTTTTGGTTTATTTACATTGATAACAATACTAAACATTCTTTCCATCGGCGCAGATAATCATTATCATAATGTGTTTTAATAAAAATGTGTTTTAATAATACATTTTTATAATAGTATAATTATTAATCATATCTAAATTAGTACTTTTACTATTTATATAATTGAGTATTTCAATGTCTACAGTTGATTTAAAAGTAGATGGTTAATTATCATCAATAACATAGAATTAATCTTAATTAGCCTCGCTTTGTTCTGGTGTAGTTATGTAAACATCGTTATCTGGGATATCTGGGTCTATTAACATATTGCTTACATTTAGATAACAACAGATATTTTTCTCCTGCATAATTACTTAATTTAATTAACTTAAATTAACTTCAATTTTAGGTTAGATATTGTTGCCATATATGCCATTATAATGGCACTATTGATGGAATAATCAAATGAAAAATAATTATTAAACCTACGTTTTAATACATCTAACAATGGTGACAATAAACTAATTTCGATCGAGATCGACGATCGTTAACTAATGATCGAGTAAAAAGATCGATGATTGACGACCGTTAGAAAATGATCGATGAAATTTATCGACGATATTTAAAATCGTGATCCTGCCCATCACTAGTTATTACATTTATTAGGCATTACGTATATTAATAATTACTTATATCATGTATTACTAAATATAGGCATTACTTATATAATGTAATACATATATTAGGCCTTACATATAGTAAGCATTATAATGCTATAGGTAACATTTATTGAAACCTACTTATATTAAGTATCACCGATATTAGGCATTATCAATATTATGTTTTCACGAAAACAACCAAAGTAATACGAACTAATTTAAATTGAACTAGTATAAAGTAAGTTCACATATTAGTTCTTATTACATTGTGAACGTAACAAGAGCTTAATAATTGGAGCCTAGTTATAATGTTGCTATTCTAACACGTGACATTCAGACACCACGTGGTATTGATGGTGTCATTATTTTGCATACTAAATAAAGATACTTTATGTGGTCATATATATATAATTTCGTATACGTATACGTAATTTCGGCATTGCCATTACTACATTAACTTACAGATACATGTGCTATATGTAGTACGATATATAGATATTTAGTTTATGAGTATGAACTATAGCCGATATTTTCTATAGAGTTACATTCTAATTAACTATATGCATGAATAATTGTTCAGGTATAACATATTTAATATATTTTAATATATTTAACAATATGTTAATTATTATGAATAGCACAAAATATATCATATATATATATATATATATATATATATATATATATATATGATGTGTACATTGAGGCATATGAACATTTTAAGTGGTTAACATATCCATACAGACTGTATGCTACAGTAATACTCTTATAATACCTTCACACGTTGGAAATACCTACATGCGCATATTTATTAGATAGAATACCAATATAGGAAAACATAACAGATTTGTATCAATCAAATATATATATATGTATGAGAAATTTCATAAATAAAGTAACTGATAAATATAATTTGTGTCATATAATTTACACTAAATAAGTTATACATTTGTAATCTAATAATACATTTATAATAATTATAATAATATTTAATTAAATACAAGCTATATATAGCGATAATTATATATATATAGCGATAATTATATATATATAATATATATATATATATATATATATATATATATATATATATATTATATAATTTATATAACCAGTACTACACATTGCATTACTATTATCAATAATCTTCTTAAGAGCATCTTTAGTAATATTCGTTGATTTTGTTACAAAATGCTCAGTACATCCCCTTGTCATTATCTTACAAATTATTGACATATTTAAACTTTAATATATATATATATATAATTTATATATAATTGAAATAATGTACAATAAATAACCAAGCAATACCGGGCTATTTAGATATCTATATTATATATATATATATATATATATATATATATATATATATATATATATATCTGTCTATATGAATCAGTTGTATAAGGCGTCAAACACACAAGCAGTAGGACACGGATTCAATCCTCGTCCGGACCATTAATTAATTTTATAAAATGGGTCTTAAAATATTATTTAGAAGTGATATTATATAATTGTGTATAAATAAATGATCGGCTCTCGTTAAAACCATAGATACCTTAACATGAGAGCGGCTTCGAAGGGATATTAGAGCCATATATGGTTATAAGTGAAAACTTCATCTAAGTTCCTGGATGGTATGAAAGGACTCCACCAAATAAAAATAACAATAATAATATATATAGTTATACTCACATATTAATAAATGGTAAAAAGCACTTCTATGAAAATGTATTATTAAATTTTATACATTTTTATGTACGTACCTAAGTTAACATATATACGTGTATATAATGTTATATAAAACATTATAGTTAACATTATATAGTTACATTATTTATGCATATATGTACATATAATATATGTATATATAACATATAATTTTTAACAGGGAAATGCCAGGAACACTATAATAGAGGGCCTTTAATATATACATATATATATATATATATATATATATATATATATATACTTAATAGAATAATAAACGTAAGAACAAAGGGGCTCCTATACTAGTATACCCCTGTTACACTGATATTTACACACGGTACACCGAGAAGAGAGGTTATAACGAGTATTAATGATGTTTTCCGGGAATGATCATATATAGGATTATTATTGTATATTTCATATATGATTACGATATATCGCAGGTATACAAAATGCGAAACAAATTATTTGTATCGACTAATTATAGAATTATAATATATATATATATAATATACATTAATAATTATTTTAAATTGATAAAATATCAATGCATCTAATTGACTTGGCGATCGTGTTATACTTTATAGTTTATTTAATATTATCTCTGTATTTTAATAATTGATTATCTGGTATCGAATTTTCTATCTCAGTTACAATATTTTATATTTTTGAATACAATTTTAAAATGTTAGACTACAATTTTTATAATAATATGATTTAATTTATTAAATATGTAGATTGCATGTTTTACAAATTGTATTTTATTACTATTACATTTTAGTGACAAATTTGTCAAATGTAATTTTTGAATGTGAAAGGTTTACATTATCCAACATATTTATATGTATAAAATATGTATGCGTAATGAAGTATATATATATATATATATATATACTATTTATTTAAAATATCGCACGATTGCTTATTTCCGGGGTAAATCATGCCATTTTAAAATATAATATTGATTTAATATATATAAAATATATATATATATATATATATATATATATATATAGTCAATAACACGATATTAAACAATAATACAATAATAATACAGATATTTCTTAAGGGGATTAAGTTGTTACCGCATACAAAAACAAATTATGTTATATTTTAAATATATGGTTTATTTATTCCTTTCTCCTCAGTTTTAAAATAATCGATTAGTATAAATTAATAATGTGTAAATATACTTATTGTTAATATTGTTTTTTTTTATTTAGAAATATAAAATATTTGTAAGAATAATTATTTTCAGTACATTAAAGAGGTTATATCGCTAGCATGGAGCAGCGTATACCCTACATATATGCATATAGGGTATACCCTACATACGATATAAAAAGAGACTAAAATGTGTCCACATAAAGTAAAATATGTATAAAAATTACATGTGTTAGTTGGATATATACATAATCTAATTAAATCAAAAATCAAAAACAGAGACATCCGGATGGGAGGAGGAGGTAGTATTATTCATACACAGGTGTTATCTACTATATATATGATATATATGATATCACATATTTGATCTTATGTATATTAACTATTACACTTACTTTAACATATGAATTTATTCATATATATATGTAACATATAATAACCATAAAAATAAAATAAAATATAATTAATTTAAATCAACTAACTTGTGTGAAGTTTTTACTATTATAATATGTATAGCAAGATGTGTTGCACTCAATTGTAGTAGTTTGTGTAGCTAAAATTAATATATATGTATAAATATATATATCTATAATATTAAATATATATCATATAGTATATTATAAATTCATTACTATAACAATATTGCAATCGGGTAGAATAATTGGTGATAACATAAGTAGTAAATCAGGTAATATCAGTCCGATATCAAGAATACCAATAACAGGTTGATTATATGGCACACTCCTATTTTTGTCATTATATATATATATATATATATGAACCTAACTATAGTTACAATTAATGTTGTACATATATATATATATATATTTATATAGTTTACTATTACAATATTATGTATGATATAGCGGTACAGTAGTTAATAGAATAGATAATATAACATTATTAAACTAATTAACATTAAACTACAATTATGATAATTACAGATTTTGTATGTATTTTGAAAAAGAACAAATCTTCATTAATTTAAATTGTATATATACATTTATATAAAATAGAATTTATAAATTATGTATGTAATAATATAGAGGTTTTTCCATATTTTATGACATGTTAAAAGCCTTTATCAATTTGATTACATTACAAAATATAATTTAAAAAAAATTATATAAATTATTGAATTTTAAATATATATTTGATAATGATATTATTATTTAACAACTTAACTATTTTTGTAATATATAATATATGTTAAAATGATAGTACTAAATTATCTATATTCTAAATAACTCAACATTAATATAAATTCGAATATAATATATTATAAAAGGGTATTTTGTTTAAAACGAGTAAGTATTGTTTTCAGGATTTTACATCTTATCTCTAATAAGGGAAATATAGTTTTTTTTACCGTTTTTCCTAATATATACGTAATTTCTAGGCTAATATTGACCATAATGAAAATAAATGCTGTAAAACATACATATAACACCTGAAAGCTTTGTGTGTGTTCATACAGTTGTATTCACTTATGTTTAATATCATATTTTAGGTTTATAATTCCAAACTTATGCGGTTAATAATTATTTCATGATAATTACCATATGAGATTAAATGTTAAACTAGATTACTCAAGTCAATATTATATTTATATTATTCATATTCGTAATTAGGTATATTATATTTTATAATTAATCGAAAATCTCCGAGAGAGATATTAAACAATTAAAATATCTATTTATTACATAATGTTGCACAATAGTATTTCATTATTTTAAACGTTACTTACATAGGTATTTATCCTATTGTACCTATAACCTATTATGATGACATCATAATAGATGTATAGTAAATATAATTATTCTTACAGTGTTAGGGCTGGTAGTGTATTATTCTAGTTTAAATATGAACATAGCAACTACTATTCTATTGATCAATGTTATGTAATCGTTTAAAATCTTAATTAGAACATAGTATCAAGGACATGTCCTGGGTAATATGTCCTAATTAAGTATTAACGTATTTATACTTTAGGTATACCTATACTGAAGTATATATACTTTATGAATACCTATAATTGATAGTATCGATATTTATGTACGTGTAAGTGTGTGCGACGAACACTATGAGTGTCTGTTTAATACGTGGTTTAAATTTGTGATCTAATTAGTGAATTCTCTTATTTTAAAATACTAAATATTAAACTTTAAATAATTGAATGTAATCACCTATTATTCTACAAGCTATTATAATCTTATATGCATTAGACTAACGATAATGTACTAACAATTATAGCAATTTTCATTGTCCATCGTAGTGCAAGAGTAACAGTTAATTCTATAAAAATTTCAATATATATATAATGGTATTTAAATATATATATATATATATATATATATATATATATCTATTGAATAATTATTACGATGATGGTGGTGATTATAATGATTGTAAACAATTGTGTTTATTAGGCAAAAACACAGTTAAAGCATGACAATGTATATTATATATGTATACAATGTATACATTGTACGCCGTACATTGTACGCAGTACATGACATGCGTCGCACGGACATAACAAATATAATACATATTGAACGGATATGCTATTGTATAATTCTATACAGAGGGGTGATAAAGGAAGCAAATTTGTTCTACAAAATGAATGACTAGTATTTAAGGTGATATCAACTAGATGAAAAGTGATATTCTTAAGTTGTCCATCTAACAATAATTGTCTCGTAATAGCATCATAATAGCATAATTAATAGCCTTGAATGTTTACATTGTGCTATTATGCTGCAATTATTTTACATTTAAAAGTATATTATGCTGCTATTATAATTTATAATGCTATTATGCTACTAGTATGTTTTATTATAATAATATCAATATAATATCAGCATAAAGTCATTAACAATTAATAGCAATATAATAGACTTTTAATGGCAAAATAATAAATCATAATAGCACAATGTAATTTGAGTGGTTATTTGAGGCTATTATTTATTCTATTATGCTGCTATTATGAGGCTATTACTGTAAGCTGGGTGGCGAAGTCAGCTATTTCAGACAATTTAGTAATATAACTGACAAATAATACATTACAACATACGAATACACTTATATAACTATAGGAGGGGGAATAAGGTACCATCAAAGAAGAAAAGGATAATTATAGGAAGTTGGCAGTCATTTAGTTAGAATATATATATGGAAAAAAGGAGATGACAAAAAATGAATTCCTGAGGATTTTCATATTAAGGTAGGTATCAGAGGAGGAATCGCAAACATTACTAATATATATCTAAACTAGATAGTTGAGAGGGCTGTGGAATATACACATTGTTTTAGAGATTATTTTAGAAGAGCTAATTCGATTGAGTTCCTTTTCTATATGCACTCAATGCACTCTGAAGGACATCGTGTACATTATGTATACATATAGAGACATGCATCTTGTAAGTAATAACTAGCCTATAGGCTTAGAATATTGCATACGTTTGATATGTTCAAATATTCGAGACTAAAAGGGATTCAAGATATAGAGTGGTAATTGGATACTGGTTAGGATACTATGTTAACTATTAGTGGGGTGGAAGTGATGGAGAGATCAGTTTATGAATCGGATTATATGAGGTACGCCTGGTACGGGGTTATAAAGATATGTTATTGATTTTATTGATATGGTATGTAGATTAGTAAACAAAGATCAGACTTGGAAGAAGATCATATTTGACAAAATCATTGATTCAATTGCACTCATAATATAAACAGAAGACAAGGTCAATAGAATAACCATCACTATGTAATAGAGTGACCAACATAATATATATGTTTGGTATATATATATCAGAATCAACACGGAATACAATGTATCATCTTAAAAAGCAGAGAAGGACATAATATAAAAAGGGTAGAATACTTTAAATACCTAGGTAGCTACATAGGCTCCACTGAACGTGACGTTAATATACGAATAGCAAAAGCATGGGCAGCCCTAAACAATATGAATTTCATCTGGAAATATAATCTTACTGATACATTAAAACATAAATCTTTCGAGCCGCTGTCGAATCAGTACTTGTGTACGGGTCCATCACCTGGACACTAACATCATGGAGAAAAAAACTGGATGGGGCATATACTCGCGTGCTACGAGCTACGAGCTGCATTAAATAAATCCTGGAGACAAATGCTAACGAACGAAAACTCTATAATGGTATACCCAAGATATCAGATACAATCAAAGAACATAGAATGAGATTCGCTGGACACTGCTGGAGAAGCAAGAATGAATTGGCCAGTGCCATATTACTTTGATATCCAAGTCACGGAAAAAGATCAAGAAATGGGCATGCAAAGACCTATATATATCAGCTATCAAATGATAAAGGATGCGAAAGAGAAGAACTGGCAAATGCAATTCAAGATCGAGATGGTTGGAGAGAAAGAGTCATGAAATGCCGAGCAAGCTCGACCTGGTAAGGTAAGTTAAGTATGTATATATATATATATATATATATATAAATACACCCTCGGATATAATACTACATGGTTTTACCACCCACGGACTCTAACTTGATTCCAGCCCATCTATTACATGTTAAATACATTGTATACACTGACAAAAAAACATAAAACTGTATATATACCGTAATAATGATGTGTTCATGTGGGTTGTATTAGTGATTATACGTGAATACCACTGCTTATCGGTAATCCACTACATAGCACTACGATACGTCTCTATCATATACACGTAAGCATATGTATTATATTCAAGTACAAGCGTGAACGCGTTACTTATACTGTTTACACTCTATATATGATGATCATATATGATATTGTATACTTAGTTATCGACCATATCAAATTAATGTACGTTAATGTATATTGGTTTAAGTTTATGTATCATTTCCCGTATATATATATATATACAACCACCAATGTATCACTACTAGGAGTGTGCACTATATATGTAACGTTAACGTAAACGTTACATTGTATGTATTAGGTACATATTAAATAAGTATATGAATATTATATATATATATATATAAATGGTTACAATTCCACCATAGATGTATATACGAACTTGCTTTCACATCGGTGTATGAGAGCCAGCACACAGAACAGCAGCGGCAGTAGCTTTAATATATAGTGTGTTGTTTTCATCGTGGTGTTTGCGTTCTCATTGTTTTACGTATATAACAATAAATAAATCGCCTATTGTTACGTTATTGTAATTATATAATTTAAAATATTTTATTGTTTTTCATATTTTTATTTAGTAGTTTTATTTATAAATAATTTTAATATTTACAATTTTTCTACTTAATTGTATAATTGTAATAGCGATGCGCTTATTAACGTGGTTTCTCACCATAGTGAACTCACATCGGTGGGGTTTAACTCCCAGTCGGGGCAACCGCTTATAATATAATATTTCATATGCAAATGTTGATATAAAAAATGCCAATCATATAAATAACTGAAGTGTTATTATCAAATATTATGATTATAATAGTGTAACATTTCTATAATATATATAAGTTATCCACCACTTATAACATATTCTATATATTAACATAAGTAAATTATATTGAAATAATAGTTAATTATAATTAAGATATATCTAATACTATATAATTAAACTTATATATACGATCGTATAAGCTGAAATTGTATCCATTGTACTTCGTCAAATATACAATTATATTTTTGTATACTTCCAATTAATGTTAATATATTAATATTTTTAAAAGAACTAAGATATACTAAATGACTCTAAAACTTATAATACAACATATTCTATAATCCTTGGTGTCGTATCGTATGATTAGACTGCAAAACATAAAGTATGACTACACGATTAAAAACTTATATATAATTTCAATGTAAGAATATCATATATTGCTAGAATTCCCTATGCCCTCTGAACTCATATATTCCAGTCACATATTAATCATATAGAGAATATAGAACTCGTGTGAGCACAACTTCACGTATATCATGAATCTTTTCCAGTAATTCCCCAATTGATAAAACAGACAAATCGTTAATATATTAAATCCATGGATTACTGCAGTATATTATCTATATATAGATTCTTAATATTAAATAACAAGGTTCGTAATTTATTACAAACGATTTTTTTTGATCATCTACCAATCCATTTTTCTTTCTTTTGCGACATTTTATATTTAGGAGTCTGACATGCGCTTAACTTTCGAATGAGTTTATTTTCATTATTGAATCATGAAAATCGTCAACATTTCACAACAAGATGACAATGTATAGAGCATGTGTAGGGTTTAATTTAAGTTTAAAGTGTATCTACCAACTTTTCCATATTCTCTACCTATACTTATTAGTGTTGTGGTTATTATATTGTTTATTTTTGCTATTGTTTACCAAGATATTTAAACTTATAAGTATACTTAATTCTTAAAGATATTTTCTATATATATAATAATAGATACCGTCATAAATTATGACTAATAATATTGTTTTCATTATATATTAGTATCGTGATTTTTTAGCGGCTTACTTCCATACCAGAAATTGATTATCACCAGCGAATCTATTAAGTTTTTTAGTTATTACAATATATCTGCCAAGTAAATCTAGGTTTGTTAATATGTCCGTTATGTTAATATAATTGAAATCCTATTGTAATCGTTGAGATTATCAAGTCTGAATTATAGTTTCTTATAAGAGTATATATACTCTTGTAGTCCTGTGGTATTGTATGAATAAGATATATTTCCTAGGAACTTTCTACAGTCATATACAATCTCGTCATATATAATTTGCCTACTATACATGTGTAGATGAATACACATACGTGTGTTATTGTCATAGTTACCGTATGACATACGTTTCGACTTGATAGAGCTATAGCTAAATGGTTACTAACAGCAGAGATAATTCCCTTCATAGTAACGAATTATACTCCTTGCTGGTGATATCCCTTTTGCCCACTAAAACTATCGTATGTTTCATACTTGTTAGTAATTCACATGAGTATGTCTATCGAGTCTTTGATACATTGATCATATCCCAGCTGTAGGAACCCAGTTCTTTCATTTGTTCGATTAGCTTTATATGTTCTGCGAATATACTTATATTCCATGTTCATATCGATTTACATTGAATTCTAAGTGATTTTATTTATTTGTATTATAAATGCACTGTTGTTGATACAGTTGTTGTTATTGCTGTTAATAGTGATCCAGTACCAAACGTTGTACACTAAGTATGATGATGTTACGCGGTCACTGTTAATGCGGGTCCCGGCCTATCCGCGGCATTCTTAATGTTCAAGTATTCAAGTACATTCTAAAGGCCTATTAAAACACGATGGCGTCTATCTCTTTTCTACGCACGTGAACATGTCAACCGAAGTCTAGTTGTTACTCCGTAGATAGGTATACTAACTCCTATACTACATAATGTACACTTAGGTGTTCCTACCGGTCAAGTAATACACAGGTCAGGTAATCGTACGTACGTAATAAAACGCCCGTTGGTTATCGTGTTAGCTCGTCGCGCATATATGCGCGTAGTATACTATATAGTATAGTATATAGTATATACTATATAGCATAGTATACTATATAGTTTATACATCACTTGGAATGTATATTTGTAATTGTATACACACTTCGTGAATTGGTCACCAGGGAGCGACAATAGGAACTGATATATTACATAGCGATCGAGGAATGTACCCGTGAATCATAACCCCATAATGTTAAATAATTCATAAATAACAGTACCCGTTAGAAGTATAAGCTACAATAATACACGTCCTAGGGGGAGGCCCCCATATTATAATGATATATATATATGACATATGTTACTCATCAATAGTGATATACGTTTACACTGTAAACTAAAAGAGTATTTACTCGGACAGATATTATATTCCATTTGTTAATTTATGTATTGTTTTGAATTTATTTTCGATTTGTTTATTATAATATTATTTCTGTTTATAATTTTAATCATTTCTATTAAGTGTACAAATAAATAATCTATAATAAATATTAACCTAAAATATATGAGTACCACTATATTCTCGGATCCTAACATAATTTATTTGTAAATTAAATAAATATCTAATATTAAATTAAAAGATATTTTGAAACAAGAACAATTATTTGAATTTAATAATGCATTTATTATAATACTATAATATAATATTATATATAATAAACTATATATTTATGTATAGTATGTATAATTTATAACTATATATATATATATATATACGTATAACTATATAGGTATAACTTATATAAGTAGCTAAGTAAAAGTAACCTAATACGGATACTTTAACAATAAATGGTCTTGAAATTTTATTTACCAATATTTGTATATACATACAATTTATTGAATATTCAAAAAATAGAATTTATTTATATTATATGATTATAAATATTATAGTGGTTTTGTAATTTTATTTAATATTTGTATTCAAAATATAACGGGGATATATCCATATTCAGTTCCAATGTTCGAATATGGATACTAGTGTAGACCGTTTTTAAAAGTTTTACTAGCTAGATCACAGTCATAAATGTCATAATAAGTATGCTTATATGCATATTTGTGAAGTTTCATCAACAAATATTTAATATTGATAAAGAAAAACACATCTAATAAAGAAATATTTATATTTATGATTCAATGTGAATTTCTATAAATATAAAATGTTACTTATGTATTTGTACAAATGCGTGTTGTCATAAAAATAAAATATTTGGCAAATACGTGTATAAATATATTATAATATTAATAAAGTAAAATTTTTTTTTTATGATTACATTGATAATTTTTGTATTCGATTTAGAAAAAATTTAAAAATTAAATTAAAATTTACATAGATCAATTTAATTATTTAAAATTACATTTTTTCAATATTTTTTAAGGATGTTTTTATATACTACATATATGTAGTAATGTAAAGTAATGTAAAAATGCAATTTTTACTTGTAACAAATTGTTCTTTCATATATCTGTAATTTAAATTTTTTTCATAAATTTTCAATGTAAATTCATATATTTTTTTAATATTGTCGTATTGCTTTCTGAATTTTTATCAGTTTTCAATTATTTTATTTGTATTATATCTGGAATGATTAAAAGGAGTTATTCCGAGTTAGCTGGTACTTTTCTATGAAGGGAACTAAACAAGTTACCAAAAACTCTATATACCATGGTAAAAAAAATAGTGCACTATAATAGGGACACCCATATATACCATAGAATATACTATATATTATTGATTAACCAATCAGGTAAATTAAAATTGCATTACTTATAATTAATTATATGAATAATTTAATATAATTTAATTAGTAATTCATTTATTAATTTGTATTATTTTATTAATTAATAATACAAGTTAAGTATCTAAATAATAACATTTTTAGATGTAGCTTCCTTGTTGGTATTAATATTATAACCCACTCGATTTTTATGAACATCAGAATAGTTCACACGCTGCACGCTGATTAGTTATAGGGTTATTTGTATATTATTTATTGTATATTTATATATTATTTATTGTATATTTATATATTATTAAGATACGCTTAAACTACTATAGTAGTATACACAGTGCATTCAATATAGTATGTTATAATAATATAACTTTTGAGTAGGTAATACTAATAACATGATATATTATAAAATAGATTAGAAGAAGAACTTAGATACGAGTATACGGATAATAACTAAACTATATCGAATTATAAATTCGAGTTATCGAGTTTTGTATAATCTTGTTTTAGTAACATGGCAAATCTACTAATCCAGACAAATATATATATGCTATAGCATGGCGACTAATCAACAATATTTAGTATTATATATGTCGAGTTATCGAATATAAGAATGATATCCTAAGATTTAATATAATATTTCTTTACATAAAAAACAAATCTGATTCTATTCTGAAAAGTATGACTTATATATATATAAATATTATATATAAATATATATAAAATAATATATAAATATATTTATAGAAATATATAAATACATGTAATACAAGTGACTATCTATAGTCAATATATTGTCAATAGACTATAGACAAAAATATCTATAGACTATTGACGAGTCTATATTCAATATTATAATGTTGATGACGCATTCTAAACTATATTATAGACTAGTAATTTATAATTTTACTTCTTTGTGTAAATAGTAATATATAAAACGTTTAAAACAGTGAATTTCTTTATTTTTAGTTGTAATAAAATAGGATATTTTAAGGAAATTATTAAAATACATCACCATTTTACATGGTATTATATGTAATAATAATGAATAATTTAAGCAAAGTTTTTATACACACTATTTGATGAATGATGGAAATGCGGTTAAATATTAAATATATGTATACTTATAGATAGATAATTATCTATAAATAGCCTTTTTTATGATTAATTAATATATATATATATATATATATATATATATATATATCAATATATATTGAATAAATAATTAATATGTTATTCAATATTATTAATATTATATATATATATATATATATATATATATATATATATATATACTATATATAGTCTAGTAATTTCACGTGTTATATTTTTATCACGTTATCAGTTATATTGTGTTTCATATTGTATTTAGTAGTAGTAATAGTAGTAGTAGTAGTAGTAGTAGTAGTAGTAGTAGTAGTAGTAGTAGTAGTAGTAGTAGTAGTAGTAGTAGTAGTAGTAGTAGTAGTAGTAGTAGTAGTAGTAGTGGTAGTGGTAGTAGTAGTAGTAGTAGTAGTAGTAGTAGTAGTAGTAGTAGTAGTAGTAGTAGTAGTAGTAGTATATTAGAACTTGCCTATCAGTTAAAGTGCCTATCTGTCGTGAACTTCGATCATCTAATGATGTATACTGCTTACAAGTCAAGAAATCAGTGAAAACAGTAACTTCCAAGAGAGCCTTTCAATACTATGCGCCGCCACTATGGAATTCTCTTCCCTTGGAAATAAGAATGATTCCTAATCACGATACCTTTAAATTTAATTTAAAACGTTATTTATTCAATATTGAAAAGTCTTAATTTATTATTTTTACGTTATTTATGTTATGTATGTTATTGATATGTTTTATTTTCCATATGACATTATATCATATGGTTTTTTTTTTGTATATATTAATAACCAATATTGCATTTTTCAATGTACAGTTTATAATAATATTAATTATTATTTTGTTTATATTCAATTATGTTATTTTTGTTTGTTTGCTTTGTTACACTCTTGAGAACGCCTGGTGTGTTATTTGCAGTGTTTAAATAAATCGTTTTGATTGAATGATTGATAGTAGTAGTAGTAGTAGTAGTAGTAGTAGTAGTAGTAGTAGTAGTAGTAGTAGTAGTAGTAGTAGTAGTAGTAGTAGTAGTAGTAGTAGTAGTAGTAGTAGTAGTAGTAGTAGTAGTAGTAGTAGTAGTAGTAGTAGTAGTAGTAGTAGTAGTAGTAGTAGTAGTAGTAGTAGTAGTAGTAGTAGTAGTAGTAGTAGTAGTAGTAGTAGTAGTAGTAGTAGTAGTAGTAGTAGTAGTAGTAGTAGTAGTAGTAGTAGTAGTAGTAGTAGTAGTAGTAGTAGTAGTAGTAGTAGTAGTAGTAGTAGTAGTAGTAGTAGTAGTAGTAGTAGTAGTAGTAGTAGTAGTAGTAGTAGTAGTAGTAGTAGTAGTAGTAGTAGTAGTAGTAGTAGTAGTAGTAGTAGTAGTAGTAGTAGTAGTAGTAGTAGTAGTAGTAGTAGTAGTAGTAGTAGTAGTAGTAGTAGTAGTAGTAGTAGTAGTAGTAGTAGTAGTAGTAGTAGTAGTAGTAGTAGTAGTAGTAGTAGTAGTAGTAGTAGTAGTAGTAGTAGTAGTAGTAGTAGTAGTAGTAGTAGTAGTAGTAGTAGTAGTAGTAGTAGTAGTAGTAGTAGTAGTAGTAGTAGTAGTAGTAGTAGTAGTAGTAGTAGTAGTAGTAGTAGTAGTAGTAGTAGTAGTAGTAGTAGTAGTAGTAGTAGTAGTAGTAGTAGTAGTAGTAGTAGTAGTAGTAGTAGTAGTAGTAGTAGTAGTAGTAGTAGTAGTAGTAGTAGTAGTAGTAGTAGTAGTAGTAGTAGTAGTAGTAGTAGTAGTAGTAGTAGTAGTAGTAGTAGTAGTAGTAGTAGTAGTAGTAGTAGTAGTAGTAGTAGTAGTAGTAGTAGTAGTAGTAGTAGTAGTAGTAGTAGTAGTAGTAGTAGTAGTAGTAGTAGTAGTAGTAGTAGTAGTAGTAGTAGTAGTAGTAGTAGTAGTAGTAGTAGTAGTAGTAGTAGTAGTAGTAGTAGTAGTAGTAGTAGTAGTAGTAGTAGTAGTAGTAGTAGTAGTAGTAGTAGTAGTAGTAGTAGTAGTAGTAGTAGTAGTAGTAGTAGTAGTAGTAGTAGTAGTAGTAGTAGTAGTAGTAGTAGTAGTAGTAGTAGTAGTAGTAGTAGTAGTAGTAGTAGTAGTAGTAGTAGTAGTAGTAGTAGTAGTAGTAGTAGTAGTAGTAGTAGTAGTAGTAGTAGTAGTAGTAGTAGTAGTAGTAGTAGTAGTAGTAGTAGTAGTAGTAGTAGTAGTAGTAGTAGTAGTAGTAGTAGTAGTAGTAGTAGTAGTAGTAGTAGTAGTAGTAGTAGTAGTAGTAGTAGTAGTAGTAGTAGTAGTAGTAGTAGTAGTAGTAGTAGTAGTAGTAGTAGTAGTAGTAGTAGTAGTAGTAGTAGTAGTAGTAGTAGTAGTAGTAGTAGTAGTAGTAGTAGTAGTAGTAGTAGTAGTAGTAGTAGTAGTAGTAGTAGTAGTAGTAGTAGTAGTAGTAGTAGTAGTAGTAGTAGTAGTAGTAGTAGTAGTAGTAGTAGTAGTAGTAGTAGTAGTAGTAGTAGTAGTAGTAGTAGTAGTAGTAGTAGTAGTAGTAGTAGTAGTAGTAGTAGTAGTAGTAGTAGTAGTAGTAGTAGTAGTAGTAGTAGTAGTAGTAGTAGTAGTAGTAGTAGTAGTAGTAGTAGTAGTAGTAGTAGTAGTAGTAGTAGTAGTAGTAGTAGTAGTAGTAGTAGTAGTAGTAGTAGTAGTAGTAGTAGTAGTAGTAGTAGTAGTAGTAGTAGTAGTAGTAGTAGTAGTAGTAGTAGTAGTAGTAGTAGTAGTAGTAGTAGTAGTAGTAGTAGTAGTAGTAGTAGTAGTAGTAGTAGTAGTAGTAGTAGTAGTAGTAGTAGTAGTAGTAGTAGTAGTAGTAGTAGTAGTAGTAGTAGTAGTAGTAGTAGTAGTAGTAGTAGTAGTAGTAGTAGTAGTAGTAGTAGTAGTAGTAGTAGTAGTAGTAGTAGTAGTAGTAGTAGTAGTAGTAGTAGTAGTAGTAGTAGTAGTAGTAGTAGTAGTAGTAGTAGTAGTAGTAGTAGTAGTAGTAGTAGTAGTAGTAGTAGTAGTAGTAGTAGTAGTAGTAGTAGTAGTAGTAGTAGTAGTAGTAGTAGTAGTAGTAGTAGTAGTAGTAGTAGTAGTAGTAGTAGTAGTAGTAGTAGTAGTAGTAGTAGTAGTAGTAGTAGTAGTAGTAGTAGTAGTAGTAGTAGTAGTAGTAGTAGTAGTAGTAGTAGTAGTAGTAGTAGTAGTAGTAGTAGTAGTAGTAGTAGTAGTAGTAGTAGTAGTAGTAGTAGTAGTAGTAGTAGTAGTAGTAGTAGTAGTAGTAGTAGTAGTAGTAGTAGTAGTAGTAGTAGTAGTAGTAGTAGTAGTAGTAGTAGTAGTAGTAGTAGTAGTAGTAGTAGTAGTAGTAGTAGTAGTAGTAGTAGTAGTAGTAGTAGTAGTAGTAGTAGTAGTAGTAGTAGTAGTAGTAGTAGTAGTAGTAGTAGTAGTAGTAGTAGTAGTAGTAGTAGTAGTAGTAGTAGTAGTAGTAGTAGTAGTAGTAGTAGTAGTAGTAGTAGTAGTAGTAGTAGTAGTAGTAGTAGTAGTAGTAGTAGTAGTAGTAGTAGTAGTAGTAGTAGTAGTAGTAGTAGTAGTAGTAGTAGTAGTAGTAGTAGTAGTACCTCATCTAAATAATAATATGAATAATCTTCAATCAATTTTTCAATTATTTAAATTAGATATTAGTATAATTACTAATGCTAAATTTCATTTTAGTTCTGCCATTATTACTCTGAATTCTACCTTTTCTAGAGATCTAATATTATCTTCTACTAATCTATTGCGAAATTCTGATTTCAAAAATTTATTCGTTCACCCTTTGTTAACACCTGAAGTTAAACAATTCAAACATATTTCTTACCATGCTTTAAAAAGCAAATTAATTCAAGGTTATAAATGTGTTTTAAACCGAAGAAATAATAAATATGAATTAAGAAATATTATAAATAGTGATGGTTCTGATGTAATTGACTGGAGTGGTAATCCTTATATACCATGTGAAAATACATTTAATGAATGGAAAATATCATTTAATAGTTATATAAGTGATATCAAAAATAAATCTTCTGATCCACAATCAGCTTGACTAAATGTGTCTACTAAGTCCTACCACCCTACAATTTCATTAATAAATGCTCGTTCCGTTAAGGCAAATTTGATTTTCATTCTTGATTTTATTAATGAATTTAATCATGACATCATAGCATTAACGGAAACATGGTTTAATGAAAACGACTGTGCAGTCATTTCTTCATTAAAATCAACAGATTATAATTTTATTCAAGCTAATCGTGTGTGTGGTCGTACGGGTGGTGGAGTAGGTATACTGTATAAAAAAAGTATTGAACTTATCAATTCAAGATTATTTGACTTACCTAATAGTGAATGTTTAATTTCAAACTTTAAATTAAATTTTTGCAATAATTTTAAATTAATTGTAATTTATAGACCACCAAGTAATGCTTATTCTTCTTTCATTGATTGTTTTTTTGAACTTGTTTCCCACATCTCTCTTACTAATACCGTTATTTTAGGAGATTTCAATTTTCATATTGGATCTGATAATACTGCTGCTCTCTCTTTTAATAATATTTTACAATCTTTATCTTTAACTCAACATGTATCTGAAAGGACACATATATCTAATAATATTCTTGATTTAATTATCAGTTCTAGTTTTCATCTAAATTATTTAACAATTCTTCCAATTAAATTTCTTATTTCTGATCATTATGCTGTTTCATTCATTCTGAACGTTAATATTAACTGCAATTCAAATCGAACGATTAGCTACAGAAATATTCGCAATATTGATTATGAATCTTTTAGTACTGATATCAAGTATCATACTAGCTCCAATTTCAACAATATATCTATATCTTTTTTAGATCAAATTCTTACTTTTCTACTGAATAAATATGCTCCTTCTAAAAATAAAGTAGTTAGTGATCGTACTAATGAATGGTTCTCGAATGATAATTTATATATCAAACGCCAAATGAGAAAAGCTGAAAGAATGTTCAATAAAAACTCAACATCTTTTAACATGATAAATTTAAAAAAGTTAAAATTATCTTTTAAAAGGAGCATAACTTCTACTAAAAAAGAATTTTATAAAAATAAAATTTTAAAGTGTGGTAATAACATGGGCAAGCTTTATGCTTTCACTAATTCTCTTCTAGGTAAATCTCATCACAAATCTTATCCTAATATTTCTGATGATATTTTATGTAATAATTTTAGTGATTTTTTCATTTCTAAAATTGATATTATTTACTCAGTCATTAAAATAAAATTGTCACCCCCTTCTATAAATCAATACAATTATTTGAATAATTCCTCTGAAAATTCTCAAAATACTCATTTAAATCAAACTCCTACTCTTACTCATTTTACGCTCCCTTCTAATGTTGACATCTATAATCTTTTAGTTACGGCTTCTTCTGCTTCTCCCTCTGATTCTCTGCCTCTTACTGTGATGAAATCTTTAGCTAACACACTCACTCCACTTTTTTCTTCAATCATTAATCAATCCCTTATTACAGGTGTTATTCCTTCTATTTTAAAACATTCTATTATTACTCCTATTTTAAAGAAAAATAGTCTTAATATAAATGAACTCTCGAACTTTCGCCCTATTGCTCAACTACCTTTAATCTCTAAAATTCTCGAAAAAATTGTTTTTAAACAGATAACTACTTTTATTGATTTTAATAACTTATCCTGTAACTTACAAAGTGCTTTTAGAAAGAACCACAGTACAGAAACTGCGATAACTCTTATACTAAATGATATATATACATCTTTAGATAGAAATGAGAAAATTCAGATTCTACTTCTAGATCTGTCATCTGCTTTTGATACGCTATCTTTTGATATCCTTTCAGATAGACTTTTAGACATCGGTATATCTTCAACTGCTCATGATTTCTTAATTGGATTTGTCACTAATAGAACTTTTTCTGTTAAGATCAATAACTCTTATTCTAAATCTCAATCATTTAAGTACGGGGTTCCGCAAGGATCCGTCTTAAGTCCACTACTATTCTCTATATATCTGAACCCAATAACTAATATTATCAAATCATTTAAAACATTAAGATTTCATCTCTATGCTGATGATATTCTTATTTATTCTGTTAATAGTAGATTGGTCATGAATAATGAGCTAGTTGAATGTGCCAATCAAGTGAATAAATGGCTACTTATGAACAAACTTCTACTTAATACTTCTAAAACTGAATTACTGAACTTACCGCATAACTTTAATAACTTCACTGATATATTTATTGATAATATTAGAATTATTCCATCACTAAAAATTAAATATCTTGGTATTACTATTGATAATAAATTGAATTTTGATGATCATATGTCAACTGTTTGCAGGAAAGCAAATTTTCATTTATATAATATACGATATATAAGAAAGTTCATTAGCAAAGACCTCACTACGATGCTAATTAAAGCAATGGTATTTTCGTCGACTAATTATTGTAATTCGATATATTTAGGTCTATCCAAAAAATTGAATAAATGTATCTATAGAATTGATCATTCGGCAGTACGATTAATCTATCAACAACCTTTATTTGATCACTCGAGTGTTACATTGCGTCAACATAATCTTAATATTCTCAACAATATTAATAGAAGCAAATATAGAATTCTATGTATAATTCATAAATCACTCACTGCAGGTCCTTCATATATTAGAACTTGCCTATCAGTTAAAGTGCCTATCTGTCGTGAACTTCGATCATCTAATGATGTATACTGCTTACAAGTCAAGAAATCAGTGAAACCAGTAACTTCCAAGAGAGCCTTTCAATACTATGCGCCGCCACTATGGAATTCTCTTCCCTTGAAAATAAGAATGATTCCTAATCACGATACCTTTAAATTTAATTTAAAACGTTATTTATTCAATATTGAAAAGTCTTAATTTATTATTTTTACGTTATTTATGTTATGTATGTTATTGATATGTTTTATTTTCCAGATGACATTATATCATATGGTTTTTTTTTTATATATCAATAACTAATATTGCATTTTGCAATGTACAGTTTATAATAATACTAATTATTATTTTGTTTATATTCAATTATGTTATTTTTGTTTGTTTGCTTTGTTACACTCTTGAGAACGCCTGGTGTGTTATTTGCAGTGTTTAAATAAATCGTTTTGATTGATTGATTGATTGATAGTAGTAGTAGTAGTAGTAGTAGTAGTAGTAGTAGTAGTAGTAGTAGTAGTAGTAGTAGTAGTAGTAGTAGTAGTAGTAGTAGTAGTAGTAGTAGTAGTAGTAGTAGTAGTAGTAGTAGTAGTAGTAGTAGTAGTAGTAGTAGTAGTAGTAGTAGTAGTAGTAGTAGTAGTAGTAGTAGTAGTAGTAGTAGTAGTAGTAGTAGTAGTAGTAGTAGTAGTAGTAGTAGTAGTAGTAGTAGTAGTAGTAGTAGTAGTAGTAGTAGTAGTAGTAGTAGTAGTAGTAGTAGTAGTAGTAGTAGTAGTAGTAGTAGTAGTAGTAGTAGTAGTAGTAGTAGTAGTAGTAGTAGTAGTAGTAGTAGTAGTAGTAGTAGTAGTAGTAGTAGTAGTAGTAGTAGTAGTAGTAGTAGTAGTAGTAGTAGTAGTAGTAGTAGTAGTAGTAGTAGTAGTAGTAGTAGTAGTAGTAGTAGTAGTAGTAGTAGTAGTAGTAGTAGTAGTAGTAGTAGTAGTAGTAGTAGTAGTAGTAGTAGTAGTAGTAGTAGTAGTAGTAGTAGTAGTAGTAGTAGTAGTAGTAGTAGTAGTAGTAGTAGTAGTAGTAGTAGTAGTAGTAGTAGTAGTAGTAGTAGTAGTAGTAGTAGTAGTAGTAGTAGTAGTAGTAGTAGTAGTAGTAGTAGTAGTAGTAGTAGTAGTAGTACTAGTAGTAGTAGTAGTAGTAGTAGTAGTAGTAGTAGTAGTAGTAGTAGTAGTAGTAGTAGTAGTAGTAGTAGTAGTAGTAGTAGTAGTAGTAGTAGTAGTATTAGTATTAGTAGTAGTAGTAGTAGTAGTAGTAGAAGTAGTAGTAACCTTGTAACCTTGTAACCTAATGGTTTATATACTGCCATCAACATCGTGTGAGTTTTCGGCCGTGTTTTCGGAGTTATTTATACGCAATTTCGAACAGGTGTGTTTTTAATTTACGTTTAAAGAGAGGGGTTGAAGTGATTTCTCTTATTTTGTAAGGAAGGTTATTCCATAATTTTGGGGCGGATATTGAGAATGCTGTTTCTTGTTTGCGTGATATGTGTTTTTGATTATGTATAAGTAATTTGTATTTATTGATTTTACGTTGTATTCTAGATGTGTTATTTTCTATTAGTATATCAGTAAGGTAGTCGGGGTGATTGTGATGAATGACTTGGTGGGATATCAGTAAGGTTTTGTATTGGATTCGTTGTGTGATGGGAAGCCAGTGAAGAGATTTTAGGTATGGAGTTATGTGAGTCCTGGAGTATTTGGGGATTCTGTAGACAGTTCGTGCAGTGGAATTCAGTAATCGGTTGAGTGGTATTAGTGAGTTTTTGGGGAGTCTATAAAGTATAGAGTTACAGTAGTCAAGTCGTGGAAGTATGAGGGATGTTGCTAGTAATTTTGATAGTTCTGTGGTTATAGATGGTCTTATTAGTCTGATTGTGTGTAGTGTTCGGTTAATAGATTTGGATAAATCAATTGTATATTGGGTTAAATTCAATGTTTAGTCTTTTTGTGGTATTGATTAGTATTGCTTGTGTTTTATGGGTGTTTAGTGATAGTGAGTTGGTTGAGAGCCAGCGTCGAATATCTTCTAGACAGTTATTTAGTGAGGCTATGTTTGTTGGTGGGTTTGGTAATTTGCAGTAAATTTGTAAGTCGTCAGCATAGGTGTGGAAGTGAATATCAGGGTAGTTAACAAATATATCCAATAGGGGAGATATGTATATATTAAAGAGGATGGGGCCTAGGACGGATCCTTGTGGAACTCTATGTGATAGTGTGCGGGGTTTGGTTTTATGTTTTTCTATGTATATTGAGTATGTTCGGTCACTGAGGTAAGAGGTGAACCAGGCAAGAACTACTCCACTTAGTCCAATGCTTTCGAGGCGATGTAACAGTATAGTATGATCAATTGTGTCGAAAGCAGCAGATAAGTCGAGAAGAACTATGATTGAGGGATGTTGAGTAGGGAAGAGTCGTATTTTGTCAAGTATGTGTGTTAATGCTGTTTCTGTGCTTTTATAAATCGTATAGGCACTCTGATATTTATTAAGTATATTATTAGCGTTTAGGTAAGTATTGAGTTGAGAGCAGACTACTCTTTCTAGTGTTTTAGATATATATGACAGGTTAGATATCGGGCGGTAATTGGAAAGAGTGGATTTTTCTAGTGATGGGTTTTTTTATGATAGGAGTGACGAGTGCCAGTTTCATTGAGGTAGGAACGATACCTGATGTAAGGGATCTATCGATTATAGTTTTATAGTGGGGTGTAAGTCGGGTAGATAGTATATGCAGTAATGGAGTTGGTATTGGATCAAGTTTGCATGCAGATTTGACAGCCTGTAGGAGCGAGTCGATAGTTGTCAAAGTTGGGGTGTTAAATGTGTTAAATTTATATATGGAGATTGTTATCTGTGGTAGCGTTAGAGATGGAAGGGAATTAATTATGTTAGTTATTGTAATATGTTATATATATCAATTGGTTCGTCTATAGAGTTATAACTTATATGTTAAGATTATGATAATCTTATCCTATTATATAATGTATATATAATATATATATGTATATATATATATATGTATTGGGTATACTAGTATATGTAGGATGTATTACCTTTGGGTAGCTTTAAGATATCTGCCAGAGTACTCTGCAGATGATTCTTCGTGGTTTGGGGTATATAGTATTATCTATTATAGATTAACTTAAGTGCTATTGGTTTGACTGCTAAGATACAAGTGAATTGTTTATCACTAATAATGTGGGCGTGTATAATTATATATATTATATTACACCCTTATACCAAATTTTTAATCTAAAATTTCTACACCTTAAATAATCACAAGTGAAGTGTTTATCACTAATAATGTGGGCGTGTCTAATTATATATTTTGTTACATATTATATTACACCCTTATACCAAATTTGTAATCTAAAATTTCTACACCTTAAATCCCATGAGGCATATAGCTCCTCATTGCTCAACCAAGCGTTGAGGTGGTCTAACCTCCCTACCTGATCTTGTAACAATTGTGTTTTTTTCAACTGGTACTAGATCTATCATATTACGCCTGATTGTGTTGTCCTTTGATTTTATTGTGTACGTTCTTTCATTGTTATCATCGAATTGTATTACGGTTCCCATTCTGTCCATGTCTCTAATATAGACATCTTCATCCAGTGCCAATCTTCTTTTAGTTTTTGATAGTTTGATGTCGCTGTACTATTTTTCCTTGAGTTTCTTCTCCATGACCTTCTTTTTGAATTCAACATGATCTTTTTCGAGCATCATATTTTGATTTAGTAGATCTGGTAATGTCGTATTTAATCTACGATTCATTAACAACTCAGCTGGGGATCAACCGAAAGATAATGGTGTATTTCGATATGACAATATACCTAAATATGGGTCTTCAGATTTCTCCATGATCTGCTTTAGCGTTTGTATAGCTCTTTCAGCTACTCCGTTGCCTTTTAGATATTTTGGTGATGATGTTAAATGTTTAAACTTGTATGTTTTGGAAAATTCTTTGAATTCTTCGCTGCTGTATTGAGTTCCGTTATCTGAGATTAAGTTCTCAGGAATACCGTGTCGTGCAAATATTGATTATAATGACGAAATTATTGTGATCGATCTCATGTCTTTCAATAACATCGTTTCAATATATCGGGAATAATAATCCACCACTATAATGTATTTTTGTTGCTTGAATTGAAATAAGTCTGAGCCTACTGTTTCCCAAGCTTTGGAAGGTACTGGTACTATATTTATAGGTTCTCGTTGAGTCCTTGCATTTATATTGCAGTTTACACATTCCCTTATTTCGTTGTCGATATCGTTTGAAATACCAAACCAAAACACACTCTTGTTTGCCCTTTCTAGACATTTCGTGATTCCTAAGTGTCCTATATGGATATTTCTTAACATTTCTTTTCTCATACTGGCAGGTATAATAGCTCTATTCTGGTATGTTAAGCAACCTTGAATCGTTGATAAATATTGTTGGCTATTATAATATTTTCGACCTAAATTATGTTTCAAATCTGATTTTGTCCATCCTTCAATAATCTTCTTCTTCAACCATGTTATCTCTGGATCACTATTCTGAGCTTTGATTATAGATTGTATTTTACATGATTCCCCAGGTACGAAAACACTACTTGCCATCTCTTCGGTTTCGATTTCTAATAGGTCGCAACCTGTATCTTTCGAAGGGTATCTTGATAATGTATCGGCAATGATATTGTTTTTACCGGGTATATATTTCATGTTTACGGCATATCTCATCAATCGTATTCTGTACCTTTGGATTCTTATAGGCACCTTCTCGATTTCTTTGCTTCCTAATAAAGTAATTAAAGGTTTATGATCGGTTTCTACGTATATGGGTGCACCTACTATATAATAGTTAACTCTTTCAAGAGCCCATACTACGCCCAACGCTTCCTTTTCTATGGTTGCGTATATTTTCTCAGTATCACTTAGGGATCTACTGGCTGCTCCAATCATTTTTCGGTTTCCGTTTTCGTCTTCTTGTGTTAATATAGCACCTATACCGTGATCCGATGCGTCTGTTGTCAATATTGTTTTCTTGTTAATATCGAAATACGATAATGTCTTCGTATTCTGAAACTTTCTTCTTGCTTCGTATCCCAAATCCAAGAACAATATTTCCTAAGCAATTCTCTTAATGGAGCACTGTATTCGGATATATTTGGGTTAAATCAAGAAAATTGGTTTATCATCCCAAGAAAACTCCTGACACTTTTTACGCTGATTGGTGTTGGAATATCTATGATTCCTTGGACTTTTTGTCCAGCTTTAATTCCTTTACTGGTAATTTTAAAACCTAAGAAATCGACTTCTTCTTTACGGAATACATATTTATTTTTATTTAATGTCAATCCTGATTCTACTATTTTGTTGAGTACTGTTTTTAAATTTCTATCATGTTCGTCTGCATCCATTCCCATTACTAATACGTCATCCACGTGTACGATTAGCCCCTTGCAGTCTTTTAAGATTTTAGATATTTCTTTACAAAATATTTCGGGAGCTGAGGTTAAGCCAAACGGTAACTTTTTATAATAATACCTCCCCCATGGCGTTAGGAATGTTGTCAATGCCCAGCATTTTTTTTCTAATGGAATTTGCCAAAACCCTGAATTTGCATCCAATTTTGAAAAAATGTTTCCTTTGATTTTACTTAGACTACCCTCGACCGTTGCCATAGGATGTATCTCTCGTTTCACTGCTGCATTTAACTTCGTTAAATCTGTGCAAATTCTTATTTTACCGTTTCCTTTCTTTGCGATAACCATTGGGCTACACCATTCTGTGGGACCACATGCTTCTTCGATTACTCCTAATTCGATCATTTTCTGTAGTTCGTTTTGGACTTCCGTTTGTTGATGTACTGGAACTGGTCTTGGTACATTAATTGAATATGGTTTTATTCCCTCTTTTATTTCAATTTTGTATTTCCTATTAATACTTCCTAATCAATCAAATAATTTAGGGTCCAGCTGGCTATCTAGCGCATCTACTAATTTTACAATATCAATTATATTGATGCCTTTCTCGAGAGTAAACCTGTCATTTATTTTTCTAAAATGAATATGTCCTCTTTTATTGTTTTACCTTTATATGTAATCAATACTTCTAAGTATCCCTTAGCATTAATTTCAGTATTATTTGGTCCTCTTAATATTATATTAGTCTTCTTTAAAGTTGGTAATAACTTATTATATGGCATTACGGATACGCTTGCGCCTGTATCTATCTTAAACTTAATAACTTTTTCGAATTCTTCACAATTTACTGTTAAATCTTTTATCCATTTATTTTGTTCTATGTTAGTTTTAATTTCGTCTAAAAACATAATATTCTCGTCTATTTTTGAACAACAAATTTCATTTGTTTCGTATGTTCGCTGATTGTAGTTATCACTCCTTGATTTACAACACTTTGCCCAGTGTCCTAACTTGTTAAAAATATTGCATTTTGTGTTGAATGCTTTACATGACCTTGGTTCATGTATTCGATCACATCTGCCGCATTTTTTTTTATTAATCTTTTGGCTTGGTTTATTATAAGTTTCGTTATTATTATATTTATTGATTTTTTTGATAATATAATCAATATTTTCGTATTCTTTATTATTGATTTTCTGAATTTGGTTATTACTTGTTTTTTTTTATTTTTGTAGCTTGGACTACCTCTTCGGCTGTAATTTCTTTACCTTTAACTTCTTGTAGGAATCTCTGGCGTAAATTATTGTCAATCATGCCTATGATGATTCTATCTGTGATCAATGAATCTTTCAAATCTTTGAATTCGCAAGTCCTAGCCAGTTTTCGTAATTCAGCATAGTAGCATTCAATATTCTCGCTTTCAAATTGATAACGTTTAAAAAATACATATCTTTCATATGTCAAGTTTCTTTTTGGAATGAAATACGCTTTAAACTTTTCTTTTATCCACTCTAAATTTTTCTTACCAGAGGAATTTGTTTTTTATCCATCTATCATTACTTCGATAGTTTCGTCTTCAAATGAATTGTATATATCTACGCCATCTGATCATATTGTATTTAGAAATATGCCGACTTGTGACTTTTCTGATTTTGTTTCCAATTCTCTAGCATTTTCATAAATTTCATAAGATTGTATCCATCTTTTATATATTTAGGCCCCTCTGATTTTATCTACAATTAATATTTCTGGGATTCTACATTCACTCATTTTTATAATAAATGTACTAATATTATATTATTTCTGTAAATTCTGACTGAATATAAATATTTTTATATATTTATTAAACAACCTATTCTATGGTATTAAATTAAATACCCATAATATAGTTATACACACATTAAAATAAACAATTAATAATATCCAGTAACTTATTATGTAATAAATATACAATGTATAGGTATATATTTAATTAATTTTTAATTAGTTTTTTTTTTTTTTTTTCTTCTAATTAATTTTTAATTAATTTACAATAACAACTTGTTATGTTATAATCTAAGTACACTGTACCTAATGTATGTCGAATCTAATAATAATAAGCTTGTCTTATAATTATGACTTTAATCCCAAATATTTATACCACGTAACTAATATCACTATTTAACTATCAAGTTAAATAACAACCGCTGTCACCATGTAATATGTTATATATATCAATTGGTTCGTCTATAGAGTTATAACTTATATGTTAAGATTATGATAATCTTATCCTATTATATAATGTATATATAATATATGTATGTATATATGTGTATTGGGTATACTAGTATATGTATGCATCCTATAGGATGTATTACCTTTGGGTAGCTTCAAGATATCTGCCAGAGTACTCTGATGATGATTCTTCGTGGTTTGGGGTATATAGTATTATCTATTATAGATTAACTTAAGTGCTATTGGTTTGACTGCTAAGATACAAGTGAAGTGTTTATCACTAATAATGTGGGCGTGTCTAATTATATATATTATATTACAGTTATCTTGTTATTGAAGTAGGTGTCGAAATGTATAGGCATTGATTGTAATGGAATGTCTGGGAGAATGCGAGTTGTAGCACGGCCGAGTAAAGAGTACGATATCTCAAAGAGTTTTTTAGTATTATTCTCAGCAGCCTTAATCGTGTCAATATAATAGTCTTGTTTAGCTCTTATGATCATATGTCTATATATTGTAGATTGCTGTTTAAAAAGAAGCAGGTCGTCATTACTTTTAGATCTTCTCCATATTTTTCTGCAGCTCTCAGCTTGCGTTTAGTTGTGGAAAGTTGGGGGCTGAACCATTTAGTGTTGTTGCGTTTAGTGATTGTTTTGGTGATCAGGGGTGCATGTTTGTCCATTGTTTTTGTAATGAGCATATCGAAATTTGTGATGTCAGTGGGGTCAGAGGAAATATTTAGTAGTTTGTTAAGGTCGTCGATGAAGTTAGTGGTGTTTATGCTTTTGATTTGTCTGTAATGTATGGTTATAGGTTGTCGTTTGTGTTTAGGAGAGTGTATTGAAAAAGTGACTATATGATGGTCGGTTATGAGTCGGTTAACAGTAATGTCTGTGATGGAGGTGTTCGTGTCGTGGGTTATTATTAAGTCGAGGATGTTTCCAGTTGAGTGTATTGGTTTGTTGACATGTTGGATACAGTTGTGGGATTCTATAGTATTGTTAAGTAGTTTGGAGTAATGTGAATTATTGGATATAGGTATATTGAAGTCACCTAGAATTGTTGTATGCATGTTTGTGGTATTTAATAGATTATTCATTTCTACAATAAATTTAGGAATGGAATGATGTGGGGGCCTATATATTGTAATAAAAGTGAATGGATGTGAGTTGATGGGATGGAATGTACATGAAAATGCTTCAGAGTGTAATTGTTCTAGATCTTTATTGTTGGTCATTTTAATATTATTATTGTTATAGAGAATACCGATCCCACCGCCATAGTGAGTGCCAGCACGAGGGAGGTGCACAAAATGGTGTATATCATTATTCAGTGATGCAATGATGGGTGTGTCGTTTGTGGATAGCCACGTTTCAGTGATGCATAGAATGTCAAGGTCTAGATCTTTGAAGTAGTAGTAGTAGTAGTAGTAGTAGTAGTAGTAGTAGTAGTAGTAGTAGTAGTAGTAGTAGTAGTAGTAGTAGTAGTAGTAGTAGTAGTAGTAGTAGTAGTAGTAGTAGTAGTAGTAGTAGTAGTAGTAGTAGTAGTAGTAGTAGTAGTAGTAGTAGTAGTAGTAGTAGTAGTAGTAGTAGTAGTAGTAGTAGTAGTAGTAGTAGTAGTAGTAGTAGTAGTAGTAGTAGTAGTAGTAGTAGTAGTAGTAGTAGTAGTAGTAGTAGTAGTAGTAGTAGTAGTAGTAGTAGTAGTAGTAGTAGTAGTAGTAGTAGTAGTAGTAGTAGTAGTAGTAGTAGTAGTAGTAGTAGTAGTAGTAGTAGTAGTAGTAGTAGTAGTAGTAGTAGTAGTAGTAGTAGTAGTAGTAGTAGTAGTAGTAGTAGTAGTAGTAGTAGTAGTAGTAGTAGTAGTAGTAGTAGTAGTAGTAGTAGTAGTAGTAGTAGTAGTAGTAGTAGTAGTAGTAGTAGTAGTAGTAGTAGTAGTAGTAGTAGTAGTAGTAGTAGTAGTAGTAGTAGTAGTAGTAGTAGTAGTAGTAGTAGTAGTAGTAGTAGTAGTAGTAGTAGTAGTAGTAGTAGTAGTAGTAGTAGTAGTAGTAGTAGTAATAGTAGTAGTAGTAGTAGTAGTAGTAGTAGTAGTAGTAGTAGTAGTAGTAGTAGTAGTAGTAGTAGTAGTAGTAGTAGTAGTAGTAGTAGTAGTAGTAAATGTAAATGTAAATAGTTTATTATACACTGCATTAATGTTTTATAAACATTCTTAGAGTGTGAACGAATAAATTAAACAGAACAAATATTACTAATTGTTTTTAGCATTTAAAAACATAACATGATAAATATATACATACATATATGTGTATATAAATATATAAACGTATATAAATAAATATACACAAATATACAGATACATACAATACTTTCGTATATGTTATAAACTTTAGAATATTATTATACAATTATTACAATCAATAGTTATTTAATATATAACGATGTAAATGTTTCTTGAACGTATAATGGTTAATCATATTCTTAATGTTGGATGGAAGTTTGTTCCAAAGGTAAGGGGCATACCACCGATAAGATAGCTCGCCATATATTGAAGAATTAATTTTAGGTAGTTCAAGGTTAATTGTAGAATTAGATCTCAATTGCGAGTTATTAATAGATAACTGTAGCATATTATATATATACATAGGTTTCTTAAATACTATAGCTTTATGCGTTATAGTGAGTATTTTATATATAATAGATTGCTTAGTATTATGCCAATTGATTTTAGAACGAAGTTCAGAAATACTTGTAGAATAATCAGTATAAGGAATTTTAAATATAATTCGAATGCACCTATTTATAATGGAATCACATTTTTTTAGTAATGTAGTATTAATTTTATAAAGAAAAGAGTTGCAGTAATTTAGTTTAGAAATAATTAGTGAAGTAGATAATATTTTAGCTGTATTTAGTGAAATGAAAGGGCGAATTTTTTTTAAATTGTAAACATTATATGATGCAGACTTAAGTATATCTTTTACATGTATTTCAGTCGATAGATCTTGTGAAATAGTTATTCCAAGATACTTTGTACTAGTAATAGGAGTAATATTATCTGTACCGATATAGATATTTGGAAATGCAGTGCGAGTTCTAGAAATATTAATTAGTTTAGTTTTATTTGAATTTATTAGTAAGTTATTATTAGTAAGCCAGTTAGTAGTAGAATTAATACAGTCTTGAAAATAATTATTTTGTGTAGAGTTAGTTGCAAATGTGTGTAATACAATATCATCTGCATATATATTATATTTTAGTAAAGTATATGATTGGAGTAATTTTGATAAAGGTCGTAGATATATAGAAAATAGAATTGGAGAAAGGACAGAACCTTGTGGGACACCGAAATTTAGTGGAAAGGATTGAGAAAATGAAGAATTAATTTTAACAGAGTATGTTCTAGTAGTAATGAAAGATTTAAACCAATTGAAAGCAGTTCCAGTAATACCAATATTGGAAAGTCTAGATAGTAATATAGTAAAGTCAATGGTATCAAATTCAGCAGTCATATCAATAAATAATAATTGCAAAGATTTGTGGTTGTCAAGTGAATGGTGAAGGCTATCAGTAAGTGCAATAATGGAAGTTTCAGTACTATGATGTTTACGGTATGCACTCTGGTAATTATCAAATAAATCATTATAGTCAAGATAAGATATTAGCTGTTTATAGATAACTTTTTCTAGAATCTTTGAGAGTAATGGTAATTGAGATAGAGGTCGATAATTAGATAAAATAGAATCATCTAAAGATGCATTTTTTAAAATGGGAGTTATTATAGCATGTGTTAATTCAGGTGGTATAATGCCAGTAGTTAGTGAAATATTAATAATTTTATGATATAGAGGTGTTAAAGTGTTAATAATTTTTTTAGTAATAGAGAGAGGTAATGGATCATTTGGTGAAGTACATTTGGCGGTAATTATCAAATTATATATTTCAGTATGTGTTGGAGTTATGAAATTATTAAAATTATTATTGGGAAATGAACATGTATCAAAACAATTTATATTGATAGATTTATTTACAGATTTACTTTTCGAGATATTATCACATATGTTGGAAATTTTATTATCAAAGAAATTTGAGAATTTATTAACTAGTAGATTATTTTTTTGAGGAGGAAAAGTTTTTCTTTTGTTCCTTCCCATTAATTGATTAGTAAGTTTAAAAAGTTTTTTAGAATCATTTTTATATAAATTAATTTTATTATTATAGTACATTGTTTTTTGAGATTTCATTTGTTTACGGTATTGAGATCTAGCAAATAAGAAATTATCATGATTAATTGTATTTTTATTTTTATTATATATTTTGTTTAATATGTTAGTATTTTTTTTATAAGTATGACATATATGATTAAACCATGGTGTTATAGAGTATATTTTAATTGTTCGGTTATTAAGTGGTGCATATGTGTCTAGAAGATTAGAAAGTGTATTATTAAGTGCAGTTATAGTAAAATTATTTATGTCAAGATTAGATAGAATATCAAGAGAAAATTTAGTTAAGTCTATATTACGTAAATGTCGATAGGATAATAATTTAGAACTTATATATTTTTTTATATTTAATGTACATTTAATAGCATAATGATCAGTTAATAGTGTAGAATTAGTTGGTTGTTTAGCTAATAGAATAGAATTATTATGAGTAAAAATAAGATCGAGTACATTTCCAGAAATATGTGTAGTTTCAGTAACATGTTGAGATAAACATAATTCATTACAGATATCTTTGAATTTATTATGGGGATATGATGTAGAATTAAAATGAAAATTAAAGTCACCAAGAATTATAAGGAAAGGGCTAATGTGTTGATGTATTAGATCCGAAAATTCTTTAAAAAATATTATATGGTTATTATTTGGAGGTCTATATATAGTGAGAACAGTTATTATTTGAGATTGGGATGTTTTAAATTTTACAAGAAGTACATCACATAGAGTCATATTAATTCGAATTTGAGAAAGTATAGTATAGTTATTATTTAAAAGTAAAGCAACACCACCACCATTTCTACCATCACATCTAGGACTATGTATAAAATTAAAATGTAATGGTTCAAAATAAGAAGGAGTAACATCATCTAATATATGGAGCCAAGTTTCTGTGAGTGCGATTATTGATGATTTAGATTCTATTATATATTGTGTGATGATATCAATATTAGCAACTAGTGACCGACAATTAATGAGGGAAGTAATGTTTTCATTGCTACATACCGATAGTCAATTAGATTTATTATTTGATTTATTTTTGATTGATGTGATATATGTATCGTATGATTTACTCCATGTGTTCAATTCATTTATGGACGGTAAATATGGAGAACAGTTCCAATCAAGTTTATTTGTATCATTATATGGTCTTAGTTCATAAGTATTAGTTTTTAAATTTAATGTACATTTATAGTTTAAAATTAGCTTAGATTTAATAGCATGATAAAATATATTACCATTTCTTCTAACATCAGCGGATAAATTGTCATGAATAAATAATTTATTAAATTTATTATCTAAAGTTTTAATAGTCGAGTTAAGATTTAAAAATTCTGATTTTGCAAACACAGTAGTGAAATTAATTATACATACTTTATTATTAAAGTGTACTTTAGAAATGGTATTTAAATCAATGTTTAATATTTTTAATAAATCCTTAATGTAGTTAGTATTTAGATTACTACTGTCAATTTGTTTAATAATGGCCGAAAATAAAGGAATATTTAATGCATCCCTTTTATAAACAACAGCATTCGAACTACTTATATTTCTACTTGTCACATTAGCATAGGTTATGGTGTTATCGTTTTCTAAGCAGGTTTTGGCATTATCATTATTTACAGTGTTGTTAGATAATGAAGAGCTTATGCTACTTTTTAATTCATTAATTATATTAGTATGGCTGGATAGTAAAATAGCAATATTATTAATTTTATCTTCAATAGATGGCGAGGCACTTACCGGTGATGGTTCACTATTACGGCATTGTAGGCACGTGTATAAGAAGCAGGGCGAGTTCATCAATGCTATTGATATCTTAGATGGAACTTTGTTGCTCCATGCACAGTTAATTTCGTTTGTAGTAGTAGTAGTAGTAGTAGTAGTAGTAGTAGTAGTAGTAGTAGTAGTAGTAGTAGTAGTAGTAGTAGTAGTAGTAGTAGTAACCTGTAACCTGTAACCTAATGTTTTAGGCACTGCCATCAACTTCATCAGAAATTTTCGGCCGTGCATTAAATGTTGACTAGTTGTTATTAGGATAAGCCAAAGAGAAAAGATATGTCTTAAGCTTATTTTTGAATAACATGGTTGATTGAATAGAACGAATGTTATAAGGAAGTCTATTCCAGGCTATAGGTGCAGATATTGAGAAGGCTCTCTTTTGTTTTATGGATACATTACGCAAATCTGGTATGACTAGAGTATACTTGAGGCAAAGTCGTATTGGGCGTGATGATGTATAGGGAGTAAGTAGAGTATGTAAGTAGTCAGGTTGGCTGTGATGAGTGGCATGATGGGTTAGCATACATATTTTATATATTATTCTGTATTTAATTGGGAGCCAGTGTAATATTTTCATGTAAGGTGATATGTGTGTTCTAGAGAATTTATTTATATTGTATATGAGTCTGACTGCTGAATTTTGCAAAAGTTGTAGTTTATGTAGTAAATAATCCGGTATACCATTAATAATCGAATTACAGTAATCTAATTTAGGTAGAATAAGAGATGTTATAAGTAGTTTAGCAATTTCAGGGGATATTGAAGGTCTAATAATTTTTATAGTGTATAATATAAAATTTACTGATTTAATTATATTGGAGATCTGATGTGTAAATGATAATGTGGTGTCTAATATAATTCCTAGATTACGGGCTGATCTGGAGTAAGGTATACAATCATTACCAATATATATATTTGGAATAGTGGACTTATTTGATAAAGAAATATGGAGTGCAATGGTTTTTGAGCTATTCAGTGAGAGAGAGTTTGAGTTTAGCCATGTTCGTATATCCTCAAGGCAGTTGTTGAGTATAGGTATATCTTTAGTAGGGTCTTTTAAAATCATATATACTTGTAGGTCATCTGCATAGGAATGGTAGCCAATATTTGGATATTTATTAAAAATATCAAATATTGGGATCATGTATATATTGAAGAGTATTGGTCCGAGAACAGATCCCTGCGGTACACTATGATGGATTGACCGAGGTGTGGATGTCAGAGAATCAATCTGAATAGAAAAATATCTATTTTGAAGATATGATTTGAACCATTTAAGAGCGGTTCCATTTATACCTATAGACTGAAGTCTTAACATTAAAGTGCTATGATCTAAGGTATCGAATGCTGCTGAAAGATCTAATAGTATGATCACAGAGCTATGTTTATTAAAGGATGCACGCTGAAGGGAATTAATAATATAGACAAGAGCTGTTTCGGTATTTTTCTTTTTAGTATAAGCACTCTGAAATTTATTGAGGATTTTGTTACTGAGTATATAGTCATTAAGTTGAATAGCTACAACTCTTTCAAGTACTTTAGAAATATACGAGAGATGTGATATCGGCCGGTAGCTCGCGAGCAGTGATTTATCCAAGTCAGGTTTTTTAATAGTAGGAGTAACATTAGCTAACTTCATACACGAAGGTACTGAGCCAGATATAATTGATTCTTCGATTATTTCCTTATAGTACATAACAATATAAGGTATCAGCTTATGTAAGAGGGTGACAGGAATGGGGTCAAGGGAACATGTTGATTTCACAGACAGGAGAATAGTAGTAGTAGTAGTAGTGGTAGTAGTAGTAGTAGTAGTAGTAGTAGTGTAGTAGTAGTAGTAGTAGTAGTAGTAGTAGTAGTAGTAGTAGTAGTAGTAGTAGTAGTAGTAGTAGTAGTAGTAGTAGTAACCTGTAACCTGTAACCTAATGTTTTAGGCACTGCCATCAACTTCATCAGAAATTTTCGACCGTGCATTAAATGTTGACTAGTTGTTATTAGGATAAGCCAAAGAGAAAAGATATGTCTTAAGCTTATTTTTGAATAACGTGGTTGATTGAATAGAACGAATGTTATAAGGAAGTCTATTCCAGGCTATAGGTGCAGAGATTGAGAAGGCTCTCTTTTGTTTTATGGATACATTACGCAAATCTGGTATGACTAGAGTATACTTGAGGCAAAGTCGTATTGGGCGTGATGATGTATAGGGAGTAAGTAGAGTATGTAAGTAGTCAGGTTGGCTGTGATGAGTGGCATGATGGGTTAGCATACATATTTTATATATTATTCTGTATTTAATTGGGAGCCAGTGAAATATTTTCATGTAAGGTGATATGTGTGTTCTAGAGAATTTATTTATATTGTATATGAGTCTGACTGCTGAATTTTGCAAAAGATGTAGTTTATGTAGTAAATAATCCGGTATACCATTAATAATCGAATTACAGTAATCTAATTTAGGTAGAATAAGAGATGTTATAAGTAGTTTAGCAATTTCAGTGGATATTGAAGGTCTAATAATTTTTATAATGTATAATATAAAATTTACTGATTTAATTATATTGGAGATCTGATGTGTAAATGATAATGTGGTGTCTAATATAATTCCTAGATTACGGGCTGATCTGGAGTAAGGTATACAATCATTACCAATATATATATTTGGAATAGTGGACTTATTTGATAAAGAAATATGGAGTGCAATGGTTTTTGAGCTATTCAGTGAGAGAGAGTTTGAGTTTAGCCATGTTCGTATATCCTCAAGGCAGTTGTTGAGTATAGGTATATCTTTAGTAGGGTCTTTTAAAATCATATATACTTGTAGGTCATCTGCATAGGAATGGTAGCCAATATTTGGATATTTATTAAAAATATCAAATATTGGGATCATGTATATATTGAAGAGTATTGGTCCGAGAACAGATCCCTGCGGTATACCATGATGGATTGACCGAGGTGTGGATGTCAGAGAATCAATCTGAATAGAAAAAGATCTATTTTGAAGATATGATTTGAACCATTCAAGAGCGGTTCCATTTATACCTATAGACTGAAGTCTTAACATTAAAGTGCTATGATCTAAGGTATCGAATGCTGCTGAAAGATCTAATAGTATGATCACAGAGCTATGTTTATTAAAGGATGCACGCTGAAGGGAATTAATAATATAGACAAGAGCTGTTTCGGTATTTTTCTTTTTAGTATAAGCACTCTGAAATTTATTGAGGATTTTGTTACTGAGTATATAGTCATTAAGTTGAATAGCTACAACTCTTTCAAGTACTTTAGAAATATACGAGAGATGTGATATCGGCCGGTAGCTCGCGAGAAGTGATTTATCCAAGTCAGGTTTTTTAATAGTAGGAGTAACATTAGCTAACTTCATACACGAAGGTACTGAGCCAGATATGATTGATTCTTCGATTATTTCCTTATAGTACATAACAATATAAGGTATCAGCTTATGTAAGAGGGTGACAGGAATGGGGTCAAGGGAACATGTTGATTTCACAGACAGGAGAAGCTTCTCAACCAGCGAAGTAGATGGAAGGTTCAGTAATGAAAGAGAATATGGAAGGATGGTTGGTACATATGATAAAGGGGAGGGAAGAGATGTAATAATGTCATTTACTTTAGCGGTAAAGAATATATCAAAGTTATTAATATTATCTAATATAGAAGTATCTGGAAGAATACGTCGATTAAGGCGTCCTAGTAGTGTATTGGATATTTTAAATATTTTCTTATAGTCTTTTCCTGCGTTAGTAAGTAGATCAGTATAATAATTTTCTTTCGTTGTTTTGAGTAAACTACGATATTGCTGTCTGCATAGTAAAAATATGTTAAAGTCGGTAGTAGATTTAGATCTACGCCAGCATTTTTCGGCTTTTCGTAGTTTTCGTTTTTCAGTGACAAGATTATTATTAAACCATTTTGAGTTATCACGTACTATAATCGTCTTTTGTTTAATAGGTGCATGAACATCAAGAGTAGAGGAAAGAATATAGTCAAAATGGGATAAAGTTTTGTTGTTACCACAAATGTAAATATTATTAATAAAGTCTCCCATAAATTTTGAAATATCAATTTTAGCAATATTTCTAATTTTAATAGTTTTTGATAGGCGGGTTGGCTTAGGGACATGGATATTAAAAAGGACAATGTAGTGGTCAGTTATAAGGTTATGAGTTACAGTGTTGGAAATTATATCAGATGATTTATTTGATATAACAAGATCAAGAATATTGTTTGCTGTATGTGTAGGGGTAGTGACTTTTTGGGACAAATTGTGTGATTCAAGTATATCGTAGAGATGTCGAGAATTATGTGAAGTAGAGGTGATAGGAATATTAAAATCACCGGTTAGAATTGTTTTAGGAGTTAATGCGTAAAGTAGAGTATCGAGTTCTTCAATAAAATGAGGAATAGATTGATGCGGTGGTAGGTAGATGGTTATTATTGTAAGTGGAAGTGAGTTATTGGGATGAAATGTGCATGAAAAAGCCTCGGAATGTTCAAGAGAAAGGTCTTTATAGCTTATTAGCTTAATACACTTGTTATATAATATACCTAATCCTCCATCAAAGTGGGAACTATGTCTTGGAAGGTGAACGAAGCTTAATGTATTTGTGTTTAATGTGGCAATTATGGGGGTATCATTAAGATTAAGCCATGTTTCTGTAATACACATAATATCTAAGTTAAGATCAGTAAATAATTCGATTATAAGATCAGCTTTATTTCTGATAGAGCAAACATTAAGTGTTGCAGCCTTAATATTGGATAAGTGTGGAATTTTATATGGTGCAGAGGACATATTTATATTGGGGATGGTAGGTAAGGGACAGGGTTGGTTTATGATGTGTAGTGAGGATGAATGAGATTGGTGAATGATACTGGTAGGAATGGTGAAGGTCGAGGATATTGATCTGATGTGGTTGTAATGGGTGGTTATATGTCATTGTGTGTGTTGGTCATTGACTAAGTCAATTTTATTTGTATTATGTTTGGTCTGTATATATATACTTCATAAGAAGTCTTCCATGTTTTGAAATCATATTCTGTAATATTTATGGGATTACAGGACCAATCTATTTTTGAGTTCTTAGTTTGACGTAGTTCAAATGTATTATTATAATTATTATAGGTGCACCTAGTGCCAGTTGGTGTTAAACTGTCTTGTATGGCATGATATATAACTCTACCTCTGAATATTTCATTGCCTGAGCGTTGTTCTCGTATATAAAGATGGGAGAATCGGGGGTATTTTTTAATATGGTTCACATTGGAATGAAATGTGTATAGAGAATTAGGTGAGTTGAAGTATATTACACATATTGAGTTTATAAATTTGTATGAGGTCAGAGAGTTTGTAGACATATTTAAATATGAAAGTATTTTATATACGAAGTTAATATTTCTTTCATCTTCATTCAGATGTTCAATAACAAGAGAATTAGATGGAGTAGTATTAATTACAGGTATAGTAGTATTAACTTTGTTTATGGGCATGTATGGGCTATGTCGTACAGCTGAAGAGTATGATATATTTATAGGATGAGTAGGTGGTGGAAAGTGTTGTTTTGGGGGGTTATAGGGTATTGTAGGGGTGAATGTAGGTGGTATTATGTGTTTATATATCGTACTGGTATTATTTACTAGTTTACATATATTATTTAATATCTTATCTTGTTTATCAAGACGGATAAGTATATCCTTTGTGGAGGATTCGATATTGTTTATTTCACCTTTAAATGTATTTAAAGGTAGAGGGCAACTTGGTTGAATAGAGTTACCAATGCATGTATTACATCTAAATAAGAAAGATGGTGACTCAAGTATTGATGTAACATGCTTGATTACAGGGTTGCTAGATACCCATGCATTAGGTGTACTACCATAAGGGTGAAGACACTCATAATGTACGCTAGTATTGCATATACATGTAACATATTTATCATGTTCATTAACTTTATTACAGTGAACACATAATTTGTTATCCATGGTTAGGTATTATATATTAATTGATGTGTGTTTATAAATCAGTGTATGCTAATATACATGTACTGAATGATACACATATAAAGTAATATCATATACAGTGTAAGATAAACAAAATGTATATGAGTGTATATGAATGTATATTAATGTGTATGAATGTATATGAATGTATGTGAATGTATATAATGTATATGAATGTATATATAATGTATATGAATAATGTAAGAATATAATAATAGTGCAATGATGGTATGAATAGAGATTATGAATTGAAATAATAGAGCAAATAAAAATGTAAACAACAATATAATGGAAATGTTATGCTCCAGTGATTTTGAGAAATTTTTAAATATGAATGATATAAAGTTGAAATAAACCAAAAAGTAGTGAATGAACAAAATAAATAATGAGTAAATAATGTGTGTTATATGTTTATAGATGTGATGATTATATTATATTCGTTGATGACTTATCTGAATATCGGATTAGGCAGACTAAATTAATTTGAATTTAAATTGATGTTTAGCAGAATAATGATAAACAGGGAGAGTAGTAGTAGTAGTAGTAGTAGTAGTAGTAGTAGTAGTAGTAGTAGTAGTAGTAGTAGTAGTAGTAGTAGTAGTAGTAGTAGTAGTAGTAGTAGTAGTAGTAGTAGTAGTAGTAGTAGTAGTAGTAGTAGTAGTAGTAGTAGTAGTAGTAGTAGTAGTAGTAGTAGTAGTAGTAGTAGTAGTAGTAGTAGTAGTAGTAGTAGTAGTAGTAGTAGTAGTAGTAGTAGTAGTAGTAGTAGTAGTAGTAGTAGTAGTAGTAGTAGTAGTAGTAGTAGTAGTAGTAGTAGTAGTAGT
>OZ025240.1:65700063-65787563 GCA_964019155.1 Osedax fenrisi | reverse complement strand
CAGTAATTTAGTTTAGATATAATTAGTGAAGTAGATAATATTTTAGCTGTATTTAGTGAAATGAAAGGGCGAATTTTTTTTAAATTGTAAACATTATATGATGCAGACTTAAGTATATCTTTTACATGTATTTCAGTCGATAGATCTTGTGAAATAGTTATTCCAAGATACTTTGTACTAGTAATAGGAGTAATATTATCTGTACCGATATAGATATTTGGAAATGCAGTGCGAGTTCTAGAAATATTAATTAGTTTAGTTTTATTTGAATTTATTAGTAAGTTATTATTAGTAAGCCAGTTAGTAGTAGAATTAATACAGTCTTGAAAATAATTATTTTGTGTAGAGTTAGTTGCAAATGTGTGTAATACAATATCATCTGCATATATATTATATTTTAGTAAAGTATATGATTGGAGTAATTTTGATAAAGGTCGTAGATATATAGAAAATAGAATTGGAGAAAGGACAGAACCTTGTGGGACACCGAAATTTAGTGGATAGGGTTGAGAAAATGAAGAATTAATTTTAACAGAGTATGTTCTAGTAGTAATGAAAGATTTAAACCAATTGAAAGCAGTTCCAGTAATACCAATATTGGAAAGTCTAGATAGTAATATAGTAAAGTCAATGGTATCAAATGCAGCAGTCATATCAATAAATAATAATTGCAAAGATTTGTGGTTGTCAAGTGAATGGTGAAGGCTATCAGTAAGTGCAATAATGGAAGTTTCAGTACTATGATGTTTACGGTATGCACTCTGGTAATTATCAAATAAATCATTATAGTCAAGATAAGATATGAGCTGTTTATAGATAACTTTTTCTAGAATCTTTGAGAGTAATGGTAATTGAGATAGAGGTCGATAATTAGATAAAATAGAATCATCTAAAGATGCATTTTTTAAAATAGGAGTTATTATAGCATGTGTTAATTCAGGTGGTATAATGCCAGTAGTTAGTGAAATATTAATAATTTTATGATATAGAGGTGTTAAAGTGTTAATAATTTTTTTAGTAATAGAGAGAGGTAATGGATCATTTGGTGAAGTACATTTGGCGGTAATTATCAAATTATATATTTCAGTATGTGTTGGAGTTATGAAATTATTAAAATTATTATTGGGAAATGAACATATATCAAAACAATTTATATTGAGTAGTAGTAGTAGTAGTAGTAGTAGTAGTAGTAGTAGTAGTAGTAGTAGTAGTAGTAGTAGTAGTAGTAGTAGTAGTAGTAGTAGTAGTAGTAGTAGTAGTAGTAGTAGTAGTAGTAGTAGTAGTAGTAGTAGTAGTAGTAGTAGTAGTAGTAGTAGTAGTAGTAGTAGTAGTAGTAGTAGTAGTAGTAGTAGTAGTAGTAGTAGTAGTAGTAGTAGTAGTAGTAGTAGTAGTAGTAGTAGTAGTAGTAGTAGTAGTAGTAGTAGTAGTAGTAGTAGTAGTAGTAGTAGTAGTAGTAGTAGTAGTAGTAGTAGTAGTAGTAGTAGTAGTAGTAGTAGTAGTAGTAGTAGTAGTAGTAGTAGTAGTAGTAGTAGTAGTAGTAGTAGTAGTAGTAGTAGTAGTAGTAGTAGTAGTAGTAGTAGTAGTAGTAGTAGTAGTAGTAGTAGTAGTAGTAGTAGTAGTAGTAGTAGTAGTAGTAGTAGTAGTAGTAGTAGTAGTAGTAGTAGTAGGAGTAGTAGTAGTAGTAGTAGTATTACTAATAGCCATAGTATAATAGTAGTAATAGTATAAATAGTAGTTAGTAATATATTTAATATATGTATACAATTATATATATATATATACATGATTCTATATAAATATATATATATATAAATGGTTCTATAGAATATATAGAAATCAGATAATATAAATTAGTTATCGTTCTAAATTAATATTTTATCTATAGATAAAATATTAATTTAGAAAATACCTATAGGTATTTTATCGCCATATTGTTATGACATAAAGTCATTTACTGGTTAAATTAATCTTTACATTTTAATAACAGATAAATAAGTGTAATGGTATACTATGCATACTATCATGATATAGCCTGTTAATGAATATAGTAATTTATAAAGTTAAAATAAAAAACATTAATTTATCCCAATGGAGTGTGTTATTTAATATTTTACTTGATGTGATATCATTCAACTAAACTTGATATAAAGTAATGCCATCTAGTGGATTAAAGCCACATTTTAAGGTGACCATATTACCCGGAATAGGTTGCCATCTTAATTATTTTAATTTGATACGCTAAAATGAAAAAAATGATTCGGCAGTCCTCTTGAATATCATTAGATGTATCTATATTGAAAAAAGTATTGAATTAGAACTAATATTTATAAATATATACAACATTATCTAAAAGTTGCCACATTACCCATCATTCCCTATATGAACTTATTTTTTATTTTTCAAAATCTATATCTATATTTAAACTAATAATGTCTAACTATAGTTTATTAACTAGTATGTATACATAATTCATGTTAGTTATTTAATAAATAGGATCATATATAATAATATTATTAGATTAAAACAAATTAAATTGGTTCCCCATTTTTTGGGAAAATATGTCATATGATCATTTTAAAAATTTGTAATTATTCAATACAATATTTACTGAAATATGTTGATAAATAAATGTAATTTTATAAACTTAAATAACATATTATATTTATTAATACTAACATTTTAACTAGTTTCGAATATATATATATATAAATATATTCATATATGTTTATGTATATAATATATATTAAATTAAATTTGTTTAAATAATAATTATTAATTATAATTTATATATTTATATAATTTAACGATGATGATAATTTCCTCAGACGATAGAATACAATATATTATTTTAAAAAAGTGGAAATGTATTTAATGGTTTATTTCAAAGTCTTTGGTTATATTTTTATAATATATTAATTCTCTTTCACGTGATTATATTCATTTATATTAATTTTATCGTCTGTTTAGATTTTTTTTAAATATAATCGTTATTGATAACTTGATAACCGTGAACGTTGTTTTCATCAACGTATTAATAAATTCGTATAAAAGTATAATGAATAAAAAATCATGAAATAAAATTAACTAAAATATGTACAATATATCTGAGGAGCAAACTTATTATTACAAATTACCAAAAAGAAATAATAATTATAAAAATTAAACGATTCTTTATTACCGTGAACTAATGTCACTATGATACCAGTTAGTATATACTGATATTTAATTTAAATATATATATACGTATTTGTGTATGCCTATATCAAAGATTTTCCAAAGGAATTTTCCTTTGGAAAATATTTGCCTATATGTAGTATTATGATGATATGATTCACCTAATATATATTATAATTATTATTTAGGTTGAATTATATTTTATTATTTTTTATTTTTTATGATTGTTTTTATAATTATTTTTTAAATATATTAACCCTATATGATTTTAACTACTCAATTAAATTATTTTATTCTATTTAATATTGTTGAATACCTTGAAATGTCCTTGATAATAATTATAATATTATATAACAAATTACTTTAAAATATGAAAAACGTAAAAATATGTTTTTTATATTTATATATAAAATTCATTTTAATATATATATTATATATATATTATATATATATATATATGTATGTAAAATAAAAATAATACTAAATATATATTACATATTATTATCGAAATTAAATTACAATTAACTATTTATCATATACTTCAATTGCGTTATATAGGTGTCATATTTTAAATTATATGATTAAATATATCAGAAATATTGTAATCATGTATAATATTATAACTAATAAATATGTCATTAAATTCCAATTTAAATGTAATACTAATCAAATAAAATTGTTGACAACAAAATGAATTCAAAATATATTATTATAAATTCCATATTTTGTTTAATTATTTATAAACTATATATAATCAATGATTGATACTTTTTTAAATCTATAAATATTACTTATATTCATAAATGACAAAATATTCTGAATTTATATTTAAATTATATATAAAAACAATATTAATATAATTATATTATATATTTAAATATTTGTAACATTTAAATTGTATAAATTAAAATAAATATTATAATAAATTGATATTAAATTTTATTTATTTTTTAAATATTTGTAATATCAATAACATTTAACATTTAACAGAATCATCAATGTATTTATCATTTATATATTTAATATTTTTTTCATAAAATAAATTATTTTTCAATATATATATATATTTCATTGTATTTTGTACATATTTTGTTATCGATTATATTGTTTACGAAGTTTGTATACAAATAAATAAGATCAATCACTTAAAATCAAATTAAATTAAAATCAAAATCAAAATCAAATTAAAACATGTATATTTCAAAGTATGTATTAATTTTACTTATCATTACTTATCATTATTATTTAATATTATAGAAAATGTTTATAATATTCTTTCTAGATTAAATTAATTAATTTATTAAATAGTTTTTAAATATTTATATATATTTTTATATTTCTCATTTATAAAATTATTTAATTACATAATTGATTTTTATAAATATAATAATTATAAATTTTATAAATAAATTAATTTATGAAATAATTTTATATATAAAATTTGTTTCTCATTTATAGAATTATTGAAAAAAATGTTAATCATTTATAGAATTATTGAAAAATATAATTCAATATTAAAAAAATATATATTCATAGCATGAATTGCAATTCATGGTATGCATGCATACCATATAGAATATTATAATCTCTATAGGAATCCATGGACTCTATATGACCTAGAATCTAGGCCCTAGATGATAATATTCAATATAGGATAATATAATAACAATATTATTTAATAAAAATAATACAATATAATAAAATATAACTATTTTCTTTCAGTATTTTTCAGTATTATATAACCACAATTTTTCAATATAATATTATATTACAAATATATGTTATTTTAAATATATATATATATATAATTTATTAAATATGATTAATTAATCAACATGACAGCATATATATATACATATATTTATATATATATATATATATATATATTCTGTCATGTTGATTAATTAATCATAAACGGTTTATTGAGAAGAAATAAAATATAATGTAGTATATACAATTTCTGCTCAAAGGAGAATACCAGAGATTATCTTGTAATATATACTCACAACGAGGGTACCCTCCAATAATATAATAATACAATAATATGACAACGATAACATTAAAGAATAGAAAAACGTGAAAGAAAAAAAATATATAAACTAATTTAAAATTATATATACATCACAATTAGTAAATATATATATAACATATATTAACTGTTATATTTATTAAAATTGTAATAACGAGTGTTAATAATTCCATTAATATTTATTTAAATATTCAAGTTTTATATATTTTTTAAATGCATTGTATTTTAACTTTTTACATGTATTATTTAACCCATTCCAAAGTTTAATACCATATACATTTATTGTGTCAAGTTTATTATTTGTTTTATATTTAGGTATTCTATAATTGCATTTATTTCTTATATTGTAATTATTTATTTTATATTCAAATTTATTTGTTATGTCGATTAGTACTTTTTTATTAAATACATTTTACATAAAATTAAGAGATAGGATTGATTAAAATAAATAGGATTAATTTAAATAGGATTAATCATATATATTTAAAATTAAATTTTTTTAAATAACAAATCAATATTATGAAATTTATAAGAGTTGTGTATTCGATTAGGTGTTTTATTAATTAATCTAATTATTTTTTGTTGTTGTATAACTAATTTATTTATATTACTTTTATAATTAATTCCCCATATCAGACAATACATATAGTTTGGAACTATTATTGCATTATATATATATATATATACATATAATAATATATATTAAAATAGTAATATGTTTTTAGTATCAATTATAAATGAATTTTTTTTATATAAATACAATATTTTAGCTAATTTTATTTTTAACTCAATGATATGTTTTTTATAATTTAATTTATTATCAATGTAAAGACCTAGGAATTTATATTGATTTACACAGTGAATGGTTTGGTTATGTTGAGTTATTATCTCATTTATGTTGGTAATATTTGTATTGTTGTAGAAGTACATTATTTTTGTATTGCTAATATGTAGTTGTAATTTATTGTTAATGAACCAGTTTGACAATATTTTTAAGTTATCATTTATTTTACTATTATTTTCATTATTTATTGTAATAGAAGTGTCATCAGCATATAATATCAATGTTGTATCAATAGAATTAATAAATACATTTGATATGTCATTAATATATAAAATGAATAGTAGTGGCCCTAGTATATATCCTTGGGGGTAACCCAAAATCATATAGGAGTACAGTAATTAGAGGTGATACTTTATCATTATATCTGACAGATTGTTTTCTATTATATAAATAAGATTTAATTAAATTAAGGGTATGCCCTCTTATTCCGTATTTATATAATTTAATGAATAGTATTTTATGGTCAATTGTATCAAAAGCCTTTTTAATGTCAACAAATACTGCAGCTATTTTATCATGCTTATCAATGGAATTAGTTATATTATTCGTTAAAGAGTATATTGCATGTAATGTGTTTGATTTTTTTTTGAAACCATATTTATTGGAAGATATGATGTTATGTTTTTCTATAAAATTATCTATTCTCTTTTTAATTATTTTTTCAATAATTTTTGAGAATTGCGGTATTATACTTATAGGTCTGTAGTTTTCTATATTATTTGCATTGTTATTCTTGTGCATAGGTATAATTACTGATTTTTTCATATTCGATGGATATATGGATTTATTTAAAATTAAATTAAATATATGGAGTAATGGTTTTAATATAGGTTATTGACCAATTTTATTAATTTAAAATCAGTGCCATCATGATCTTTTGAGCATTTATAGTCTATTTTATTAATGATATTAATGATTTCTAGTTCTAAAGTCTCATTAATATATATTGAATTTATATTACTATTTATTAAATTTTTTCAAGTTCCTATATAAGTTCCTATATAAGTTCTCAAAACTATTATTAATATGTTTAGTAAACATTGTTTACCCATACTCGCAAAGTGAATATTAAATTCATTTCCAACATTAGTAGAATCTATAGCATCATTATTGTTATTAAAAATTGATAAAATTGATTTTATTTAAACAACATTTATTATGGGTTAATTTATTTAAAAGTTTCCATTTATCATTTATGTTGTTAGATTTGTTAAATAATTCTAAGAAATATTTATTTTTTTCTTTTTTTATTGTATATTTTAGTTGTTTTTTAATTGAATTATAAATGTCCCAGTTTCAATCTGTTTTATTGTTTAGAAATATTTTATAAAGTTTATTTTTTTTATTTATTGCATTTTTTATTTTATTTGCATCGATATAAAGAAAGTTTAAATCGATGAAAATATGTTGTATATTAGTATTTTTATATATTTTCTTATAGAATATATTAATATAATAGAAAATATTAAAAAAATTCTTCCTGAATAAATGTATAATATTACATGTATATTTAATATATTATATATAGGCATAATTCTCACAAATATAAAAATCAAGTTTACAAATACATTATTGTTCAATAGAGTTTATACATTTCTTATTTTAATAGTAGCATTAACAATATTTATTATATCTGATTTAAAAAAATCAATATAATTAAAATATATCTTTATTTTATTACAAATTTAATAATATTATTATATATATACAAAATATTTTTGTAGGATGTGTCGTATCACTTAAGCAACTGCCACCATGTTATATAGTTATCGTTATGTACATTGTTGTATAGAGCGTCAAGGCTTAGGTGATTATTGATGGCTTTATTTGTCATAATGATATATAGCGGCGGTCCGCTATATATAAGCAGCCGTCTGCGCGAAGTGCGATCATGCGAGACGGCCACGCAGGAATGCGCGTGTGTGATACCAGTCACTAGTCGTGCGTGCGCTGGTATCACGTGGATAGATGCGGATGGCAATCTACGCATATGAAATAATAATAATACACACAATAATCGATAACAGTCTAGGTGAGATGTTAAAGTGAAACCGAGGGTAGTTATAGATTCAGAAGTTGGTAGAGATAGTAAAAAAGGATGAGTGATTGATAGTGGAGAACTACTCTCTAAAATATGATAGTGTCAGTTTTAGTCATATTTAAGGAGAGAGAGTTATGAGAGAACCATTCAGTGAGATCAGTAATACAGTTAAACATAGACATTTGAATCAAATCAGAATCACTAGAACTAGGAAATGACGTATATATCTGTAGATCATCAGCATAAAGATGATAGTGAATATTGAGATATTTGAGAAAAATTGATTTAATAGGGAGAATATAAATAATGAACAATATAGGCCCAAGAACAGAGCCTTGTGGTACACCATACATGTTAACATAAGGAGGAGACAACGAGGAGTTAATCTTCACGGAAGATGTTCTTGATGACACAAAAGACATAAACCAACTGTGTACTTGACCGTATATGCCAATTTCATTAAGTCTAATTGAATGAATATTGTGATCTAGGGTATCAAAGGCACTAGATAAATCAAGTAGTACGAGATAGCATGGGGATATGAGAGATATGAGAATATCATTAATGATTAAAGTAAGGGCAGTTCCGGTACTACGATGAGGAAGATACTCACTTTGATATTTATCAACAATAGCATTTGACGTAATGTAATTAATAAGTTGAGTGGACACAACTCGTTCTAAGGTCTTAGATATTGATGATAACTGAGATATTGGACGATAACTTGATAAATTATATTGGTCAAGAGTAGTTTTTTTTTAAATCGGAATAATATATGAATATTTCATGGAGTGTGGAACAATAGATGAAGAAATTGCTTCCCCGGTTATTGCCGCAACATTAAAAATACCTGTTTAAAAAAAGAAATTATAATATCATAATATGAAACAAAAAAAAGTATTCATATAAAATATATCACCTTAATTAAATCAATAGTAAAATACAATAGTCAAAAATATGTTTTCATAATTAATAGGTAGTATACTAATAGTATACTATATTATATAATTATAATCAATTACATATATTAAATTAAAATATTAAGTATACTTACCTATTACAACTTTATTGCGATTAAAATCCTCATAAACATACCTAATGCATATAACCTTCTGTTATTTTCCTAAAATGTATTGTGTGCTACCACACATGACACTAAATGGTCCAGTAATATTTTGTAATAGTTTTTTTTAATTTGATGTGCATATAAATTAATTATTTCATTTTGTATCGATGGAGAAAGTAAAGAGCGTTTGTTCTCTTTAACGAACCACTCTTTGAGTAAAGTAAGGTTTTATAAATTGTATTAATTCATTCAAATTGCTGTTAATATTTTATTGACCCCTAATCGATATTTTTGAGAGGCCAGCAATTGTATTGAGGTAAATATATGATGTAGGCTAAAGCTATTTTTCTCTATTCAATTTTCCTTCTATTTAACTATTTAATAAGAGAGCAATAGATTTTGTTTGACAAATAGACAAAATCTTACTAATAGTAATAATAATAATAATAAAAATAAATAATACAATCACAGTGCAAAGACGACTAAGAATGATCTGAAAATCTACCAAGAGCTTAATATATAAATCTAACTCATAAATCACCAACTCATAAATCCTGTATTAATAAACGCCAAATAAGAAAAATTAAATTTTGAACGTTGATATTTTAAATGTGAACAAATATAGAATGTTATTTTCATAATAGAATGATCCAAATTGAGCCATGGATAAGTGTAGAACCATTTATTTTGAAAATTTAAATTTTGCTACCATGATTTGTATATATTAGAATTTAAATAGGTGCAATATTTTTATTAAATATACTACATAATAGTTATTTTACTTGTCAATATATACATGTTTTTATAATAAATGTTAATAAAATCAATTATAATTACAATTAGGTATAATAATACTATAGTATTACAACCTAGGGTATAATACCTATAGGTATAACTATAGTTATAATGTATATTATAATTTATAATTTGTATTGGGTTGCACAATACAAATTAATGTTGGATATAATGATACTACAAACTCTATAAATAGTACAAATATAATATTATAATAAATAAATAAAAAATATAATAAAATAATTTGTAGATCTTAAAAGTGGGGGGGGGGGATATTATATATTATATATTATATATTATATATACCCCCCACTTTTAAAAGTTGGTGTCATGTCGACATGTCCCCCCCCCCATATCCCCTTTTATTACGCCTTTGTGTGTACTTATTGCACTAGTTACTAACCATTTATCGAGTTAATAACTTATATTTACTGAGTAAGATATATGAAAGATATATTTATAAATACAATTTCATACATAGATTTAATCCCACATATATAAAATTTATATATATACAATTCAAATATATAATGTACATTTATTACGGTCGACATATAATTTCTTTACGGAATATGGTTATACGGAATATGAGTAATTCAGAATTATTAATTCTATATTAATCATGATAATTCATGATAGTAGATTTTAAATTTCTGATGATTAATACTATTAAAAAAGTATTGATAATATATTATATTATAGTATAGATACTATAGAATATATAGTATAGATATTATTAAGTTGAATAATAAGTAACAATAGATTTAAATAGTCTTATACATACATTTAATAAGATATAATTTTAAAATTTTGTAATTTATAATTTACATAAAATTATTATTCAAAATATATAATATATATATATAATAAGGTTACCATAGGGTGACTATATATACTACTTTAATGTTAGTCCCATATGGGTCTTGAATAGTATACGATCCCTATAAGGGGAATCATCTTTATCATCTAACTCTCTTTAATAACAAATATTCTACATCCTTCTAGATCATTTACCTTTCATAGTAGTTTACAGGTCAGTTTCTTTGTCCACTTTTTTATATTCGTCATCTAATTATTACTCGGTCTTCCTCTTCTTCTTTTCTTCTATTTTTATTTTGCCTTATAGAATTGTATTTTACAAGGTGGCATGTCAATATGGCTAACATATTTTAACTTTCTTCATGGTGCTAAGGAGAGGTTCATATTTACCTATCTGGTTTAATATTATTTCTTGTACATATTTGTTCGTCCTACGTAGCGAGTTTTTGTAAGTCAACGTTGATAACTGCAATAAGATCAATATCGTTGACAAATCTAATGTTTCTGACTTCTCTGCCACTAATAGATATAGTTGATTTGAAGCGCATGAGCCCCATGATAATTTTATAACATTAATAGGGTAATTCTAGTATAATGCAATTTATATATATATATATATGTATATATATAAGTGATATATTATTATTATATTTGTAATACCATTATTTAAAAGTATTTAAAATCTTTAAAGTTGGAGTGTTAAAAATGTTGGTTTTTCATATCTATTTACATGTTTCGTGTGAAGGAGGTCCGATTTAAGATATGTATACTATATATATATAGGGGATCTCCTGCACACCATGTATGTAAAGAGGTAGTAAAGTGCAGACTTGAAATCATTGCAATATAATATTTTATTAAGTTAATTCATTAATTAATAAAAATTAAAATTAAATAAGTATAATTAAATATGTATTTCCTCTCTACAAAATGAGTATTATGTATTAAGTATCAATTTATTTTATTTATTTTCACGAGTATCCCAGATTCTAAAGAAAAGGGTAGACTTAAAAGTATTTATTGTGTCAGATAATTTCATAGAAATAATTTATAAGTTTAAATTTGAACTTGAGAAGCTTATCTCTCAAGTGTAATTATTTGCCATTAAATACAAATATATTTGGATGAAAATTTCTACATTTGTATATATATATAGCAAGACCTCCTATAACCTCAGGTTAAAGGAGGTCTTGTATATAGCCAGCCATGTATTATATATATATATATATATATATATATATATATATATATATTAATATTTGAATAGTCCATCCCTTTGAGGTGTATTTCAATACTGTATAATATATGTTTAATAATGAATTATAATATTTAGTAATCATCTTAATTGCTGATGTCAGATTATATATATATATATATATATATATATATATATATATATATTAATTATTTATATAATATAATTAATAATAAATAAATAATTATCTTATACAATTACTTATCAATTATAGGGCCAAATATTTATAGAAAATAGTTATTTTGAACTTATTATATGATTTAAATTCAATATTTTATCACGTGTTATCATTATACCAATTCTTTTGTAATTTGTTTTGTTTGTATACTCCAATCAACTTCTCATAATCATTTATTTTTTCACTTATATATTTAGAGAGTAAATAAATATTTTTTATTATCGCTATTATCTTAATTTAATCTAATTTCAACACTTTTCTTATCGACTTTATACTACACAGTAATTAGCTTCAAGTTTTTCATAATATTGAAGTCTACAATTCTGGCATTTTATTGAATAAATATGTTGACTCTATTAATGTAATTATAAAGTTTTAAACATACATTTTTAACCTACTATCATATATGACTTGTCTAATAATAAGAAATCCACAATATAATGCACTAATAGTTCCAGATTGTAATAACAATCTTATATTCGATAATGCTTTTTATAAAAAATAACATATCCTTTCTTTAATCTAGATGTTAAAATATTAAATATTTAGGTTGGCTAAATAAATTATATTGATCTGGTATGAAAGCAAAAATATTGCTGCAATTGTCGAAGATTCAACGGAATTTTTCTTATTTAATTAATGTATTATATTATTTGTCATTGTTTAATTATAATTAATAATATATAAGAAAATATAATGTATACAAAAATACAGTTAAGAAAATTATTGTTTAAAAAATTACTGTTTTTTATATATATAAATAGTAAAACAAAATTTATAAAATAATTTATGGTCCCATAAACATGTTTTTCCACGGGTAATTACCGGATTTCCTCCCCTTGAACCGGCCCTGATCTGGCTATATCTTTATTTTCCATATGTTTTGGAATATTGATGTATATATTTTAACTATGCGTTTTCCTCCATATTTTATTAGTTCGCTTGGAATGTTATCATTACTAGGTACAATCTTTTATAATAGTGATTTTATTTTCAACCTAACATTTTAGTATTGGCAGTGGATACTCGTTGGCAATATTATTATTTCGGTTAATCAATTTATTACTATTTGGTGCAATGGTATAAGTATATAGAGTACTCTATATATTTCATTATATTATTCTGTCCATGCTTTTAGTAATGATTCGTTATCAGAAATAAGTTTATGATTATGGTCTTTATTATCATGATTTTTCTTATTGTAGGGTTTTTCAGCATTTTACATACCTATTATCTTGTTTGATCTACCTATTGCTATATATTCATGTATTAATACATTATTAGTGCATACTGTTTTCTTTTGATTTTTTCATTAATTTCCGAATTAATATATTAATTTCCCTGTATTACTCTTTTAAATCTGAATTGGTTTTTGTGATGAGTTTAGAACTCTTCTCTTATAACATAGATCTAAGATTGCATAGGTGATCCATAGTTGCAATATGTTATTTAAATATGCTGTTATTGTTTGCTGAGTAGTATTACCATCCAATATTTTGTTGATATACTCATGATAGTTTCCTCAACTAGTTCGTAGAATTATTGGGTAAACCATGATAAATAGATGAGCAATAATCAAAACGAGACATTACTAATGATGTTATGAACATTAGCGTTATATCTTTTGATATGAATTGTCTGGCTCTACGAATATTGTAGAGGTCATGGTTTGACTTACGACATACTTCAACTATATGTGATCTAAAAGTTAAATTTCTATCAAATATGACACCTAAATATGTTATTTTATCATTAGGAATAATAATGGGATCAGCAATAGATACAGTTGGGATTTGGTAGCCAGTAGGAATATTCAGTAGCTCATATTTAGATATATTTAATAATAAATTATTAGTTGTAAGCCAATGATGAATCGCGATACTACAGCGCGTAAGTACATTTTAGTTTTTAGATAAAAAACGAGAGAGTAGAACATAGAGTATATCATCTGCATAAATATGGTATTTTATTTCTGGGAAGGTAAGTGTAATATCAGATAAAGGTTTAATATAAATTAAAAAAAGTATTGGTCCAAGAATAGAACCTTGGGGTACACCAGTTGATAACCTAAGTGTTGATGATATAGAGTTATTTGTTTTAACAGAACAAGTTATATCTATAAGGTAAGACATAAACCAATCTAATGCTGAGTTACATATTCCTATATTAATGAACCCTTTTTCATGATAGTGTGATCTAAGGTATCAAATTCAGCAGAGATATCTATCATTAACATTTGTACCGGAGAGTTATCATAAAGCATTAACATTACATTATCTAATACATTTATTATAGCTGTTTCTGTACTGTGAAATGGTATATAATCACTTTGATAGATGTCCAGTAAATCATTTGTTTCTATATAATTAATGAGTTGTTGAAAAATAACTTTCTCAATTAATGTTGCTATAATAGTAAGTTGCGATATAGGTCTGTAGTTGCTTAATATATTATCATAAGTATTAGCTATAGCTTTCATAAGTATGAGAGTAATAGGGTCATTAGGAGAAGAGGTTTTCAGACATTGTAATGATATTGCAATCTTACTAGTAGGAGAAATAAATGTTGACAAGGAGCATGCAATTGGGTTTATATTAACATTTAAATTAGTGGCGTGTGTTGATATATGATTATAATAAATTATAGAATTAGTAATATAATTACGATTTTTTTTGATTTTGTAATGAAAAATTCCGCAAACATTTTAGAAAGTTTATCTGATTGCAAATCTAGTAGTGTCGCTTTTGGTTTTCTACAAAGTATATTATTTGCAGTTTTATAAATTAAATGGGTTTTATTCTTGATTTATTCTTTGCATATATTATGAATTAGTTTATATATCATTATTAGATCTTTATGTAAGCGTCTTAATGCTAATGATTGTAAGCCGATATAATTAAGATGTTCGCTATAACTAATATATGCCAATCCACATCTTCCGAATAGTCTTCTCGTAAATACTCGATGAACCCTTTCTATCTTGTCAGCTAGACAATTATATCTTCTAGATTTCAGACCAGGGTTCCATACTGTTGTAGAAAATTCTACTTTTGGATGAGATAGGTAATATATTTCTTTATAAGTGTAGTAATAGGTTATTAGTTAAAAACAACGGAATAAATTATTAAACAATATAATATGTGCTTATCAAAATATAAATATTTATCAAATTGTATACCTAAATCTTTATGTGTATCACATGTATCAATTACCGTATTATTTATATAGTAGATTGGCATATCTATACTGTTTAATGTCATTATTGCTGTTTTATGCGAAGCGATATCTAGTTGCCAACTATTGCTCCATGATACAAATTAATTTATCGCTATTTGCATGTGATTTCTATCAGATAGATTATTAGATTGTAAGTGAATTTTTGTATCATCTGCAAATAGATAAATTTTTATTTTATCAGTAAATAAATTAGTTACATCATTAATAAAAATAATAAAAATAATGGGTCCAATAACTGAGACCTGTGGCACGCCTGATAATATATTTTTAAATTTAGAATATGTATAATTTATTTTGACTGATTGTTTTTTATTAGTTAAAAAACTCTCAATCCATTTATAAATAACACCAGATATTCCAATATCTTTGATTTTAACGAGAAGTTTTATGTGTTATACTTTATCGAAAGCCTTTTTAAAGTCGAAATAAATAATATCTATAAATTTGTTATCCATGTTTTCAAGCAAGATAACAATTGTAAGTCAACAGACTTACCACTTGTAAAACTAAATTGCGATGGATATAAAAGTGAATTTTTTACAAATACCCTTGACATTATACAAGTTATTGAAATTGGCCGATAATTGTCTTTAACAGAAGGATCACCTTTTTAAAAATAGAAGTAATAAAACTATATTTCCACATAAAGGGACATTTACCAAAATTTATTTATTTATTAAATATTATTGATAGTGGTAGTGATAAATCATATATATGAGAATTTTTTAAATATAAAATATGGTATTTTATCTGGAGGAATTGTATATGAATTGGAAATTTGACTTACAATTTTTCTAACATTTTCTCCTGTAAATATAACATTATTAATTGTTTCATATGTTTTAAGTGTGTGATCCGGAATGATACCATTGTCTATTGTAAAAAGGATGTAAATTTCTCATTTAATAGTCTTGCTTTATCGTAATCTAATGATAGGTATACATATGTATTATAATCTTTGATTAAAGGAGATATTTCATTGTGAGATTAACATCTAGAATTAACATATTTATAGAATACTGATTTATTATTATAATTGATAACATTATACTCTCTAATCAAAACAAAATTATTAATATTATAATGTAGAGAGATTGTGAATCTCGCCACTTATTTATGAAAAGTGTCCAGTTAATAAATAGTTTTTAACCATTTATTAATATTCGCACCAAAACCTTTAGTATAATACGTTCGTGACTAAAGGGTTTGTAATCTATTCTACACAACCCTTTAGTTTGAAGAATGGTATAACTAAAGGTTTTCAAACCCTTTAGTAGATAGTCGACATAAACTCTTTAGTTCAAAATAAGGCTCAACTAAAGTTGACCAAACCCTTTGTTTAGACGGACATCAATTAAAGTGTTTAATCCAGGCAAACTAAAGGGTTATTTTGTTTAACTGTGAATAAGTTTAATTTTAAAAATAATAATCATTAATTTTATCAATAGCAGATATATTAAAAGTTAAAAGTATATTGATAATTATACTAATAATATTAGGAGCTTATATAATACTAATTACATCCGTGAATATTATTCAGCATATATTTCCACTTCAGGCCATGAATACATAAAGTAGTATATTTTCTTAATAAACCTTATTTTAATATCAAAATGTCCATAAGATTGTTCAATGATAATATCTATATAGATACATACATTATAAACGAATGCCACATAAACACATGTATTACATATATTTATATTACTATTTGTTACTCTTCTTAATTGTATCATTAATGATATAAGTATATACCTACTATCATTACTTATCTGTTTAATTCTAAAAATATGTCTATTTAGTTATATTAATGATTATGATTTTTTGAAATATAAATTATTTATAAGTTTATATCATGAATAAATATATTTATTTCAAAAAATAAATTTATATTTGTTTAATTATATTATATAGGATATAATTTATTTGAATTATATTTGTATATACATTCATGTGTTTAATATAAATATGTAATATAAATTAAAATTTATTTTTTTAAAGTTTTATTTTGTTTAAAAATATTATTTAATTAAAATATAAACTATGGTATGAATTTTAATATATACATATTTGTTATATATATATAACATATTTCTATGGAAAATTATATTAAGAACATAATATTGTTATATAATACCATTCTAAAATGCAAAAAAAACCGTCCTTAAATAAGTTAAACTATCTAAACCTAATAAGAGTAATAAAATAAAATTATTTCGTAAAAAAAAAGATATATTTTTTTGATTTCTTATCTCAAAGATATCATTTTATTGCATAGTTCATAAATTGTCGTTATTAAATGTTAAATATTTCAACAACAAAATATAATATTTTTATAATTTTAATTATTTGTAAAAGTATACAATATTCTATTAAATCTGAAAATTGTATTAAAGTATTTCAATTATTTAATACTACTCTAATTATCTACATTGGAGTATGTTGAGTCATTTGAGTATGTTGTGTCGTTGGAGTATATTGAGTCGTTGGAGTATGGTATGTTGTCAGTGTGTGTTGTATTATTGGTGTATATTGTTCTGCTAAAGGAACAATACTTATGTTAATTATTTTCGATAAACCGGATACGATAATGGATATATTCTCCCCGCATCTATTGTCTTGATTATACTTCTATAATGATGATTTCAAATAAATAAAACACTTTATATCTATATATCTTGTTCATATAATTTTTTGTTTTACTAATCTCATAATGTATAGTTATAATATATTAAAACATACATGTATACATATCCTATAGGACCAATATTATAGGTGTCATATTTATTAATCCGTTGTTTAAATTAATCCAATCAAAGTTATTTAAGTAATATTACTAATAGTATCATCTTAATTTAATCTTTATAATATCATTACTTGTATTATACAAGTTGTATATGATTAATTATTCATGCATGATAATTTATCATAAAAAAACGTACATTAATACTTATAAATTAAATTAAGTTTTAGATCACAAAAGAAGAAAAATTCAATACCAATGTATAACTGGTCAGTACTTAAGAATAAAAACATAGCTACAGAATACAGTGACATAGTTACAAAGAGATATAACCAACTTAATATTTCCAATGAAGATGAAATTAAAGACATATCTTTAACATATGGTAATTTTATTATTGCAAATCAAGAAGCATGTAAATCTATATTACCAAAGAAGCGAAAACTTGATAAAAATCCATCTCGACATCCAGATATTGCAATACCTCGTGATAATGTAAATGAAGCTTATAAAAAGTATGTATTATCAAATACAGAAGAAAAGTATGAAATGTTTCAAGAAACCAAGAGAAAACTACAGGAAGCATATGATAAGATAGAAAGTGATGACCTCGAGAAAACAGTTTATGATATTGAAAATTCGAATAAATTAAGACAACATGCCAAATGTTGGCAACTAATCAATGATATAACTGGTCGTAAAACTACCAAAAAAGGAATAATTAAAGCCAGTAATAACGAAGATAGAATCAATAAATGGTTTACTCATTTTAAAAATTTACTCGGCAATAATAATTCTGAAGAAGAAATTGATGATTTTGAACCAGAAATTGTAATTAAACATACAGAAATATTTACCAACGCTTTTACAAAAGACGAATATCTGTAAGAATAATCTAGTAGATGGAAAAACAGTAGGACCTGATGGTGTTGCACCTGAAGCTTTCAAATATTGTAAATTTGACGATATCCTTCTAGAATATGCAAATAAAATTTTACTTGAAAAGCAAAAACCTATTCAATGGTCTACTTGTCAAATAATGCCAATACCAAAATCAGGTAATCTTAATAAAGTCGACATTTATAGAGGAATTGCTATATCTGTTATTGCTCTAAAAATAACTAATAAGATGATACTTAATAGAATTCAGCCAATTATAGATCCCCTTCTCCGGCATAACCAAAATGGTTTCCATCCCAGAAGATCAACTACTACCCATATACTAGCACTGCGAAGATTAATAGAAGGTATCAAAGAAAAGAAGCTAAAAGCAATCATTACTTTTGTTGACTTTAAGAAAGCTTTAGATACTATAAATAGAAATAATATGTTCAAAATACTCTTGGCTTACGGAATTCCCACTATTATCGTAGAAGCAATAGAAACATTATACAAAGGAACCAAAGCGAAAGTACTAACACCTGATGGAGAAACCAAATCGATTAATATAACTACTGGAGTTCTACAAGGTGATACGCTGGCCCCCTTTCTGTTTATAATAGTGCTTGACTATGCAATGCGAATGGCTGTGAAAGGAAAACAGTTAGATCTTGGTTTTGAACTAACTAGGAAACAGAGTCGTAGGGTACCAGCAAAAGTGATTACAGATCTAAGCTATGCAGATGATATTGCTTTAATATCACAAGATATTGAGCAGGCTCAATAATTACTATCAAATGTAGAAACCCAAGCTTTAAAATTAGGTTTAAAAATAAACTCAAGAAAAACTGAAATAATGGCTTTTTCTCAAAGTGAACCAATAAATATCCACTCATTACTAAATGAAGATATTAAAGTAGTAAATAACTTTAAATACTTGGGTGCATGGATGAGTAGCTCATCAAAAAACTTTGAAATCCGAAAGGCACTAGCTAGGCAGGCATGTCACAAGTTGAAAAAACTCTGGAATTCCAAGTTAAAAAGAAAACTAAAGATTAGGACTTTTCAAGCCACTATTGAAAGTATCCTACTATATGGCAGTGAGACTTGGACGATCGACAAATCACTTGAACGGAGAATAAATGGATGATATACAAGGTTATTAAGAATGATTCTGAATGTATCATGGAGAGACCATATAACAAATGTTGAACTCTATAAAGAACTACCAAAAATTACCGATGTTATAACTACTCGTCGTCTGCGAATAGCAGGTCACTGCATCTATCACGACGATGAAGTAGCTCATGATCTGATTGTATGGCAACCAACGTCTGGAAAAAGCAACAGAGGAAGAAAAGCTGTGACGTACATTGATAATTTAAAAAAGGATACTGGACTAGATGATGTGAATGAAATACGTAATGTTATGATGATTCGTGATGATTGGAAGAAAATTGTAAAGAAGGGTCGAACGGGAGTTCGACATAAGTAAGTAAGTAATACTTATTAATTACGTATATTATTAGTGTTTCTAATCAAATATAATACATATATTAATTTTTATTATATAAATATATATCGACATGTCATTTTTTAATTGATATGTACTATTCATATGAATCTCATTTAAAATTACTTCAATGGGTACATTATTAATTTCTCCTCTAGGATCGATGTCACGTGTAGATTCGTTTATACATAGATTCCTATCAACAAATCAGATAATTAATAAATATTTGTGAATGATACATATAAATTAATAAATATATATATAATTTATATATTATATAAACACATTTGAATAAATATTTTTCAAATTAAATAATATATTATTGTATTAACCTATCAATCTATATATTAATAATGATTTTCAAAACTAAATTTATAAATTAAATTAAACTACACATATATGCTTTCAATATATATCATAAAATGGTATATAATAGTTAAAATATGTTATTAATATTTATTAAATAATATATATATATATTAGTTATTATATATATATATATAAGATATACATAAAATATGATTAATAATAAAATAACCGGTAAAGTATCAGCTAATTCTATATTTGAAGAAACTGATGGAGCATAATCGTTGTCAGTAAATACATTCGGGTTTAATGGAATTATTCCAGTCTTCCTTAGACTATTTAGTGCTACATCAGTTCTTTTTATTTTCGTGTATGCCATGTTTAATATATCCGGTAAATCTTACAATTTAATATTACTACTTCCAACCAATCTCATTATAATCTTCTTATTATTATAGGATTTCTATTGATATAAAATCTACATTTAGAGGTTGAAATTTGTGCGTCGTATGAATAGGAAATAATAACAGATCTATTCCATTACATATAGCCATATCTATAGGTTCGATGTTCTTTATATGTGTAGAATACCTATCGAATAATACTAATATTCTCTTTGTAGATATTTTCCTCGTGTGTACGATAATATGTTTGAACCATTCCAAAAATAGCTCTTTGTCATCCATCCAGATGTATTATATAATATTGTAGAGCCTTCTTGAACTCCAATATTATAGTCTTCATTTGGACGTACTCTTGGAATTATTATTGATTATTACCGGAGGAATATAGTTACTACCATCCGAATTAAAGTACAGCTCAATTGTAATCCTTTCTCCTCTTTCATTTGAAGTACGATATTCGACATAATTATATAATTTTATATACTTATTAATACCATATAATTAGCTATCCAAAATATATATATATATAATATTGTATATATCTGAATATTTATATTAGTATAGGATGATGATGAAGAGGTCGACAAATTAATTTTTAATATTCCATATATTTTTTATTTGTACATCCTTCTGAGTTATATATATATATATTTTTTAGTATATATATATATATATAGTGAAATATTAATTAAATTTATATATTAATTTCATATTTTGTGATAAAAGTTTATAAAAAACAGATACATACTTTATATGTTTAATTATGTAATTTATAATTGTAAATGGATATTTATAATTATAAAATTAAATATAGTAAACTATAAAGTAATTAATTTTTTATATTAATTTTTTATAATAAGTGAATAGTGTAATTTTATATTGTGTTGTATTATATATTAATAGCTAGACAATATTCTTTAAATGTATATAATAGATTACAATTATTATAATAATTAATCTAATCTATCATGTAGTAATAATTAAAAATATAATTGATTACCTGTCTAGCTCCTTTCTGTGCAAATATTTTTGACTGCCGAGTTTGCACTCTACATATATTAGTTTAATTAATCGACGTTATATATATCGCAGGCAGAGTAATTATGTCCTTCATACAAATAATCCAAATGAGTAAAGAATATATTTACGGCAACCCTATTGAATCCCCTATCCCCTAGCATTTGCTTATAACATTTGTAATATTACTATAATTATAAATGTAATTATATATATATATATATATATATATATATATATATATGTAAACAGTAAAAGCAATATAGAAATATTGTTGAATATGTAATAGTCGCTATTTTATTGTATGCAATTTATTTAACAAAATCAATACAAATGATAATACTATGAATATTCTATAGAAATCAATATTATGTAATGTTTTTAATTAATCTTTTCAAAGTTTATACAATATAGCGAATAATTCTTTCATATATATATGAAAGAATTATTCGCATATATGAATCATATAATATGATACATAACATATGGTTGTTAAATAATAATGTGTGATGCTTGTATTATATATATATAACATTATAGATTACATGTTAACTTTAAAATGTACTTATTTATAATTACAATATATATATATATATATATTGTAATTATAAATATTACATATAATTAATTATAATTATTTGTTATGTATTTTATATTATAAATTTATAATATTTATTAATGTACAAATAAATATCATAAATTTACTTTTTATTATAATATATGATATAAATTAGATATTAAAGTATAACTATTTAATTTATTATACTTTAATATATACTAAATACTTTACTAAAATGGAGTTAGTAATAACACATTTGTATCCTATTTTATATATATAAAATATACGGATATTATATGTATAATACTAACAGTCTAAAATATAAAATATATTATAAATATAATATAATATATAGAATGTTATACATAATTATATATAACATAAGTGAAAAAATGGATATAAATATATTTCTAATATGTATATAAGTACATCCTTATTATATATATATATATATATATATATATATTATATATAATTATGGTTATTATAGTTAATAATAGTTATAGTAATATTAATAGGCTAGTTTACTATTAATATAGGAATATTAACAATGAGGTATATATTATATAATATATAATAAAATTAAATATATAATAGATAATAATAATCCGAAGTTGCCTCTGGCATTCTTAAGCTTATTGAAGGGTGTCTCTTAAAAAAAACATACCCTTTCCAGCCATTTTCGTGTCTTTCAAAAAGGATTACCAATACATTTAGATTATTCCAATATCGTATGATATATGCCTAAGTTCTTTAATATATATTCCCATTAACATCTTCTTCATTTTTATAATATACTCTGCTATATCAATTTCAATATCTTAACATAATATTGGTTTTCTTCCTACTTTCATTTGGCTGCATGATTCTTCTCCTAAATTTATATTTGTACTAATTGTATCTTGTAGAGTTCTTCTCGGAATTACATATATAACCGATGCCATTCTGACACTCGTGTTATTTTGTTTTATCACGTAATGCCATATTCATAGATTCCTCGGTCTGACTTATTAGTTATATCTTATGTATACGATTACAAGAATAAAATGTTCAATACAATAAAATATAATTTCATTGATTTTCACGGAAATATATTATATATTTATATACGTGTGTATTTATATATAAATTAAAAATTAAATATATTTAATTGGATTTTCATTTATTTGAAAAATTATTTTAGATATGCATATGCAAGATATCTTACTAATTTGTGAATACATATTTAACGATGATTGGTTAATAATACACGCCCATTACCCAATAGCCGGGAATGTAGGGGCGCAGGAAGGTATATTTCATAGGGGGTGCAATAATTTATAATATATTATTAATATATGTATATATATTAATATATATATATATATATATATATATATATATATATATATATTAATAATATATATATATATATATATATATATATATATATATATATATATGTATATATATATTAATATATATATATATGTGTGTGTATAACTAATTAAGAACTATTAAATATCATATACATAAATTAGCTTATATCATATGTAGTCCTACATATGATTTTATTAAGTAATATTAATAAATGGTAGATTTAATGAGATGAAATACACGATAACATCTTCTCGCTACGTTCTGATATCATTACAAATGATGACATCAATTCAACAATTTTTAATTTATAGTGTTAATAACACTGTGTTACTGCGAATAATAAATATTATTAAACTAGTTAGTTTTGTCCCATTGAATTTCTCAGCCAGTTATTTACAATAGCCAGGTTACTAACAGTTCTTTCATCGTCAACTGAATGTGTTGGTCTTACAACGAATAATTATAACAATATTTTCACATTGGTAGGTTAGCGTAATTTCGCATAATTTCTCTATATTTTTCTAGATATATATTGCCGCTTTCAAGTTTATTTATAATTTATCAGATATATCAGAGGTAATATAATTTCTATGTATCATTTCATCTAAAGACGAACGCATTTCTTTGTAATATTCGAGTATATATTTTATGCGATCTTTCTTATTTTCAAGTGGGTTATACATAATGTCTTCAATTTACAAGATGTTTAAGTATAGACATACTCATATTTCTGTAACGTAGAGGTTTGATTTGACATGCCGAATAAATATCGATTATTGTTCGTTTCATGAAAAGTTTGATAATATAATTAATTATTAATTTATAATAATTATAATCGTTAATTACCTGAAATATCATATGTGCCGTCACACATTTTATTATAGCAGCCTATATGTGTTTAATAATATCTCTTAAGAGTACATGTGCAATTGATTCAAGAATCTAATTTTCCATGATAATAGATGTATTTTCTTAGTATTTTCAGTTATCATATTTAACCATGTATGCGTGTAATTGAGAATTTAATTTTTTCCTTATTTAATAGTTTGAGGAATTGACCCTCAAAATCTTATTTACCACTGAAAGCTATGTTTTCTTGACCTAGTTATCTTATAGAAGTAAATATAGCTATCAGAACAATTTTATTATTTTTTTATATTATTTGTATTAAGTATAATCATTGCTTACTTACTTAGTTACTTATTCCCGTGACGCTGGCATCGTATACGAGGGATTCCCTGGGGAGAACATATATATAGGGGGAGAACATGACAGTGTTTTTAAAAACTTTTTCCATTTATAACGATCTTTTGCAATAACTAAAAGTTGCTGAAGAGGGAGATTAGAATATTAAAAAATATCATTTAATCAATTTTTCTTTGGTCTTCCTCTTTTTCTATTACCTTTGACATAGCCTTGAATAATTATTTTGGACATGGAATCGTGTCGAGTTATATGTCATAATTTGGTCATTTTTCTTCGTATAATTATATCAAGAAGAGGTACATATGAGCCGACTTTCTCATTTATTAAATTATAGACCAATATATTCGTATTTCTTTCTTTATAGCTTATATTCAGGAGACGCCTGTGAGCTTTTGACTTAAAACCTCGAATATTATTATTTGATTCTTCTAACAGAGTCCATGTTTCACAGCCATAAAGCAATGTTGAAAGAACTAATAAGTTATATAATCTAAATTTAAGTTTGAATTGGATATCTCCGCTACTCCAGATATTTTACAGTTTTACTAGTGCTGAAACTGCAGTAGCTACTCTTATACGAATTTCATTTTTGAGTTGTCGGAATTAGTAAGCATTGTTCCGAAGTATTTAAAATATTCCACATTTTTAATCTATTTATCGTACACATAAATCATTGGTATTGGACCTTCTCCATTTACAATAATTTTACATTGATCATGATTAATTTCCATGCCGTATGCTGTCGATGTTTTTTTCTAGTGCATCAGTTATAGTTTGTAGTTCACTTTCGGAACCTGCTATAAGATCAATATCGTCTGAAAATCTCAGGTTATTGAATTTTCTGCCTCCTATATATATACTAGATGGTTATTTTGTTATAGAGTCCAGCATTATTTTTTCAATGAATATATTGTATAGAACAGGCGATAATAAGCACCTTGCCTCACACCTACTGTTGTATTACACTTTGTTCAAATATTATTATTTAGCAGTACGCTGCTTTTAGAAGAATTATAGAGTTATTTTATACATTGAATTATATTATTACCTATTCCAAAAGAAGAAATCACATGCCATAAACCCTCATGCAATACTCTATCAAAGGCTTTCTTGTAGTCAATGAAATTATGATAAACTTGACTTTGTTGATCGATGTGTTTTTCCATTATTAATTTGCAGTTAAGAATGTGTTCAGTTGTTCTTTGATTTTTCTAAAACCGGCTTGTTCTTCCGCTAGAATATCTTCGGCTTGTGGAAATAATCTGTTCAATATAATTCTCAGGAGAATAATGCTTGTTGGCTGATAAATTGCGTATTGTACGAAAGTTTGAGCATTTTTTGATATCTCCTTTCTTTGGAATAGTCATAACATAATCATTACATCTTTAATACTATTTATATTCTTCCATTGAAATATAGTGCATATTAGATTTTCCATGATTAATAATTCATTAAAATTCCTTTTTTCAATTTGAATAACCAATCATTATAAAGTATGTGCTATTATCACACCAGGTTTTTTATAATGTTGAATATAATAGTATAAAAACACCGTTTCCTTTCACTACACCAATACATCCATTGCAATTAGTAGTACCAGTTTTTCTGGAATAATAAAGTTTGATCTTTGCTATAACGACTATAAACATATATTTTAATACATTTTATATCTTGCTGGAAGGGTTATCAACATTTTTATATAATTATATAAGGTATTGATAATACTGTGACTAAAAAACTATTAAAACTAAAATATTATAATGTGTATTTTACTAATAAATGCTACTAACATTAAATTATCTAAATTATTAAATTATTTTTTAAATTGACTCAAAACAGGGGGGTCCAAATATATATGGACCCCCTATTTATAAATTGTGGGTTCGGACACCAACGCCCCCCTGTTCCTGCGTCTCTAAGGGCATGTATTACCAATTATATTGTAATGGCCATTACAGGTACAAATCGATATCGTACAATCAATACACAATATATACACATTTCTAAATAGCTATTTTATTAACAATCATATCATATACTATTAATTTGTCATTAAAAGGTTATAGCGATATAACAAAACTATGGCGTCATTACCACACCTTCCCCTACATTATAATAATGAAAACTATTATATAATATATAAAATTATAACTGTTTATTACAATATGGTCTACGAAATAAAGTGTACACTATTGTATTATTATTCACATGGAAGTATAATCTTAATGGATAACATATCAATGTCATCCATTATTTTGTAAGTTAGTTATTTCGCTTGAACACACTTGACATATTTATGAACTAAAACAACAACACTAGCTCCCTCTTTCTTAAATTCCAGGCTCTATTCAACTAAAACATTAAAATATTCAAATTTACTTGAAAATATTCATTTTCTCTCAGCCAAGTTTAAACGAAATTTCGTTCTTATTATTATATTAAAACTAAGAGTAAAACAACTTAAATAATCCTTTAATTTATCAACACATTCATTAAAACTACATATATTTAATATTATAATAGATAATAGATTATAATCATTTTTATTTTTAAAAATATTATTATAATCTATAGATAGTATAGTATAGTATATTATTGATAGTTATTTAGTTTTATCTATAACATTTTAAAATAATTTGCAAATGTTTAATCATAATTTTAATGTTACATAATTGATATGTCACCCCCATCACTTAATTCTTATGCCTCAATTATTTTCTCTCTTTTTATCTCCAATTGACGATAACAATAATAATTAAACAAATGATTGTATCTCGCTAGGATCATGTTGTTTACCCGAAATACATAATTTTTCCTCATATTCATTAATATTATATAATATAATTAGTAATTTTATATTAATTTCATAATTTTTTGCATATTTTACAAATGACTCTTTAATAGAATATTCTATTTAGTAATTTTATATTAATTTCATAATTTTTTGCATATTTTACAAATGACTCTTTAATAGAATATTCTACTTTATTGAACAATGTTCAATGAATATGGTAGTTATATTTATAGATTTAATTCTAGCAAAACTATAATGTACATCAAATGTGTTATTTTATATAACATATATATATATATATATATATATATATATATAATAATAATCATAATAATAATCATAATTTAGGTATGACCATGGTAAACGAAGAAGCGCTATGCTTATCTAGTCGTTTACCTATTTCACTTTCCTATAGGACAATTATGAGGAGAAAATTATAGTAAAAGTAAAATAAAAATAAATAAAATAAAAATAAAATGTTAAGAGTTAAAGTTAGTAAAATAAATATATATGTATATAAAATATATACCCAAAATATATACAAAAATATATGTTAAAAAACAAAATTATAAATAAAATTTAATTATTTAGTAATCTATTAGAATAATACACTTATAAAAATACGATATAATATTAATTATTAAAATTATAACCAGAGTAGCCAACAGTAATCGAAACTAATGAAGATATATGGTGTACCAACTTCAGGGGTATGGGTTCGTCAGATCAAATGCCTTAGGGATCCTATTTGTGCCAATAATAAGAACACTGGCAATACTTTCCTCTCAGTAAGAGTATATCCCTTTCCCCGACACGTACCATACCACACAATTACAAAAACATCAGCCACTCCGTCACCAAAAAACACAATATAAAATAGTTCAAATGTTACTATAAATGTATATTTATTATTCATATAGATTACTTTTTAAATTGTAAATTTTTTTTTTAAATATTAAACAAATAAGAATATTTTTTAAAAAACTCCTCATATTGCCATTCATCATAAGTAAAATTTGAGATAAGATAAATAAATAAAAAAATTAAAATATAATCAAATAATTAAAACAAAATAATTAGGTAATTAAACAAAACGTAAAAAACAAAAATATTACAAATTACAAAGCTATACAATTACAAATACACTTAATATACAATAATAATACAATACACAAAAATAATCTATTATAATTCAAAACTACAATGTATAAGTAAATTAAAATAGTACCTACTAACTTTTCATAACTTTACACTTTATCAAAAAAAGTAAAGTATTGTTATTATCACCAATTCTATACTAAGATTTGAAATTAAAGAATATGTTTGTAAATAATATAATTTGTATAAACAAAATCAAAATTCAAACAAAAAATAAGAAGTAAGACTAAAAAGTAATTTTTCTTTTTGTAATAATAATTTTATTTTTTTTTAATTTTTTATTTTAACTAAGTTTCAGATTAATTAAATATACCTCAAGAAAATTTTAATTAAAAAATAAAATACTAAAAATACACATAATTTAAAGGTTTTAAAAACAGTTAAAAAGTTTAAAAAATAATATTTTATTTTGTGGTTTTTTTGATATATTTAAAAATATATTTATGTAAATTCTATAGTTTAAGTATCCTTATTTTAATAGTTCTCATTTATTAATAATTATCATTAGTTAAATATATATCCTTAGTCAACGAGTTATCATTAGTTATCATTAGTATATATGTCTATTCAAACTTTCAATTAATCTATAGATTTATACATACAATATTATTATAGATAGTGTTGATATATCGTTTTTTCAAATTCCGTTTTAATAACGTTTTCGATAGATAAGTTTTAAAAGAATTTTCTAAATTATTCCATAATATAGGTCCGTTATAAAATATACTAAAATATTTTATTTGTAACCTATATGAAGGTATTATAAATTTATATGGACTTCTTTGACTATAGTTATTTTTGTTAAGAAAAAATATAGATTTATATGGAGATGTTGATTTACTATTTAAAACATCATACATAATTAATATTGTTTTACATTTATATATATCCTTAAATTTCAATTTCTATTTTGTAAATTATAAATAGCACGTATAGCTCTATTTTATAATATAATAATCCTATTTGTATTTGATTTACACGTATTAAACCCCATATGCATATAGTAATACAATAGCTAATATTAGGTAGGATAAAAGCATTATTTAATAATTTATGTGATTTTATACTTAATGAAAATTTGAGTTATAGTAATATTGCAATGAATATTGATAATCTTTTGCAAATATAATCAATGTAAGCTTTCCAGTTAAGTTTAGCATCAATATACATTCCTAAAAATGTATAGCATTCTACTCTATTCAATAGTTTATTATCAATATAAATATTATTATCAAAATAATGTTTATTTATATTATCAATTATTATATAGCAAGATTTTTAAATATTTATAATTTATTGTTAATAAGCCAATTTTTTAATTTTATAAGGTCATTAGTAACTAATGAATTAAGATTATTAATATTTTTATGTTTAAAAATAATATTAGTGTCATCAGCAATAACATAATTGAACATTTATTAGAAAATAAATGCAAGTCATTCATAAATAATATAAATAGTATTGGCACTAGAACTGAACCCTGAGTAACTCCATAATTAATATTTGTTGTATCTGATTCATTATTAAAATATACAGGCTTTTGTTTCTATCATTTAAATTAAATTAAATTAAATTAAATTAAATTCTAACTATTAAAAAAATCTAAAGTAACACCTCTAAAACCATGATTTTATAATTTATTTAATAAAATGTCATGATTAATCATATCAAAAGCTTTCTTGAGGTCTATAGAAACAATTGAAGAAATAAATTTGTTCTCGAGATTTCTAATTAAGTCATTCATTTACATATTTATTGCAACGGATATATCTATATTTTTTTGAAAACCAAATTGTGATTTATGTATTAAGTCATATTTGTAAATAAAAGATATCATAATAATTTTTATAATTTTTTCAAATATCTTTGCAAATTTAGATATCAATGAAATTGGTCTATAATTTGTAATATTAGATTTATCTCCATTTTTAAATAATGGAATGACTTTAGAAATTCTAAGTATATTAGGACATTTTCCTTTAGATATCGAAAGATTAAATAGATATTCTAGAATAGGTGAAATTACATATATTGTTTTTTTTTCAAGATATCCATATTTATTTGAAATAAATCATTTAATTTTTGATTTTTGGAATTTTCGACTATATTTATAATTTCCGTTTTATTAGTAGGATAAAAGAAAAAAGTATTATTATTTACTAATTTAGATGGAAAGTTGTATATATTATTACTATTTCGAATATTAATATTATCTGCTAATTTGCTACCTATATTACAAAAATAATCATTAAATGAATTAGCAGTTTGCTTATATTCAATTGTCGAATTATTATTAAATGGATATTTTAAATTATCATTGTTATTAGGATTAAGTAATTTATTTACTACTTTCCACTTATTTTTAGAATCGTTATTATCAATTTTTTCTTCAAAATATTTTTTTTTTGAATATCTAATGATTTTAGTTAGTATATTTTTGTACTTTATATATCTATTTTTTATATCCGTTAAATTTTGTACTTTACATTTTTTATAAAGAACATTTTTTTATATGCATTTTTGTATACTAAAAGAAATCCATGATTTATTTTTAATTTTGTTATTAGGTATTTTTGTAGATGTATATGGACAACAGTTATCATAAAGGGATTTATAAATATTTATAAATGAATTAAAAGTAGTATCTGGATTTTCATCCTCAACAATTACATTCCAGTTATAGGAAGATAATTTATTATTTAAATTATAAATATTAGTATCATTTAATTTATGCATGTTACTTTTTTTTTTATTAATATGGTTATTTTTTCTTAAATAATTATTATAAATAATGAATATTGGCAGATGATCACTGATATCTGTAACTAAAATCTGGTTTAATATTAATATTTGTAAAGCAGTTATCAATTAGAGTGTTTGAATATTTTCCGAATCTAGAAGCTTTACTTATTAATGTTTCTAGACCTATAGATTTAAAAGTGTCTAAAAAATAATTTAAATTATTATCTTTAATTACTTTCAAAATGTTAATATTAAAGTCACCAGTAATTAAAATGTCATACTTATTACAATATTTATTAAAATTATTTATAATATAATCAGTGAACTTCGAAATTTCAGTTGTATGTGATCTATATATGCTAGAAAAAATAATATCTTTAGAATTATTAGAACATATTTTTATAGTTAGTATATCTAGAAAATTGTCCATGGTAATACTAAGATTATCTATAATTTTAAATTCAAGACAATCATATATATATATATATAGATACGCCTCCACCACGTTTATTTTTACGAATAGTGTTCACTGATGTATAATAGGGTGTTCACACGATGCGTGTTTTACTTGTCGTACGAACAAATGCTGGACCGACATTTTTTGGTCCAGCATTTAAAAAACACGAGCGTTCAAACGACGCGGGTTTAAATTGTCGTAGTTACTAATAACTGACAGCGGAAATAAAAAATAACGTAAATAAACAAAAATTTCAAATTCAAATACTATTTTAATTTATCTATTATAATTACATTTATTATAATTATGGATACTTATTTGGATAATTATTTAAATAATTTATTATGTTTAATAACTGATGAAATTGCACTGTATATTTCGTATGAAAATAGCAAAATGAGAACTATATGGGCGAATAATTATTTAAAACGATTCTCGATCTTTAAAGCATTTAAAGCATAATATGCATAACAAGAAAATAGATTATCCATATTAATATAATATGGTATAAATAAATATGAACTCTATTCATAACATTTTGAAATAATACTTATTTATACCAAAATAATGTGTTTTAATCAAAAAACGAAATATAAAACTGTGACGTCATAGTAGGATCCCAAATATAAATTCTAGGATATTTGAATTTTAAATTTTAAAAATATTTTATTAAATTTTTATTTTATATTATATATAGTTAAATAATTTATAATTATTTCGTAACTTTTGGATTCTATTTAAGTTATAAACAAACATTGAGAATTACAAAGGACAATAAAAATCGTAATATGTGGATAGGTTTAGTAATTTGAAATATAAATGACGTATAATAATCAAAATAAATGAGGCTGTGAATTGTTCATTTTAAAATAGTAAATTTAATGTGAATCCAAGTATATAAATGTTATTTATATATTATATAATGTACATATATATTAACTTAACATAATATTAATAAGAATAACATAATATATGTACATAATGTTATTAATTAATCAAATTACTAAGTATGATCAAACTTGAAAATATCGTAATTTGTATGACCTAAATATATAGGTTTATATTTTAACTGCACGATATTGCTTGCGATATATATTTCAATTAAAATTAGTAACTATGATCTATATTTAGATGGGAGTGACATATCATATATAATATTGTAAATTACTAGAGATAAGATATATATCGATCATATTTACTGCTGGCAATATAGTTTGATAAAATTATATAGAATGATCAATTATATTTTAAGATAGTAATATACATGATTAAATATAATATATAATCACTGAATAATGATATGGAATTATAATAATGAAATATTATTTAAAAATTAATTAGTGTGTTAAAAATATTAAAATCCTTTGATGTGTTTATAAATTAATTATAATTCTATTTACATAATTATAATTTTTTTTATATATTTCATATATATATATTATATATGTATATTAAGATATTTATATATATATATAGTGTATATTATAAACTCATGTGTATTATAAATTTTATATAATTAAACATTTTATATAAATATTATAATATAACTTTATATCATAATCATTTATTATTTAATATAAGAATTTTTACTATGGTATTGTATATATGTAAACATTACTTATATAACAGAGTTGTACAGTTTTGTACAAAGTATTCTTCTCAAAAGTAATTATCCATATGACATTATTTAAAGTAGATTAAATCTTTAGTTATATGTGAACTATACAATAAATTAGTGCATAAGCAATGCCATAAGACATGGTTAAATAGTTTTATAATCACAATTTATGGTAAGTAAGCTATATAATTTAAAGTAAACTTTGATATTTTAATGAAGGCGAACTTGATGAAATAGTATATGAATATATAGAGGATAGTGATAATGATACAGGATTAACTGGATACAAGTTTCAAACATGACAAAGCGTAATAGCGTATAACCAAGAATATATAATATAAGAATTATAAAATTCAATTTAATCGTAGAAAATTTTCCAAGAACACAACAATTTTGCGAAGCATTTCATGAAGCAATATTTTGTGATTTATCCTTCAGAAAACCTCTGATATGAAGTTAAAGTAGTCATATTTAATTAGAGTAAATACAAACACCCATGGACAACTATAAAATACTGAATATTAAAGTGCAGTTATTATTTAAAATATGTATATAATATTGCCATGAATGCAATACCACTTATTATATGGATGATAGTGATGTGGAGAATATATATATATATATATATATATATATAACATTTCATATGTAAATAGAAACACTATTATTATAATATTTAATAATATCTATTATTATGTACATTTAAAAAAAACCTAAGTAAGAAATATTCCTGATATGGTATTGGAAGTGTTGACAATGGGTATAAAGTATCTCACAGTCAATGAGATGATTGTGGTAAAATCATAGAAATTAGAGGTATAATTACCCCATACCCCACTCTATAGCAATGGGTAAATTACTACTTACAATATCACACTTATGTGTGTTTAAACAATCAATTATTTGTATAAATAAATATTTTTTTATAAACTATATTTTATATTTAGGTGATATGTATCATTACAATAAATCATAGATAAACCAGGCTCTTAATTAATATATTATATAATACTTATTAAACTAAATATACATTAGGAGAAGGGTTAGTCAGATAAATTGAAGAACCTGTTATTTATGGTATTTTTTTACTAATTTATATTTATTATATTATGCCGATATGAAATATGAAAAAATTTCTAAATCTATAAAACTGCTATTAGTTGATTAATATGAATAATTAATTAACAATCTCAATTTATAGATATATTATAAGATTTGATTGAACTATAATTTAATTGAATTTATTATTAAAACATATAATATTAATATTTTATACCAAATTACAATTTTAAAGCATCCAGTATATTAATTATTATCAAAACGAAATTTTTTCTATATATATATATATATATAGTTTTAACATTAATATATATTATCTATAGGTTAATATTTAGTTTGAATCCAGAATTATCTATAATATACATTATTCTTCAAAGTTTAGCATCAAGTTTTCTCATATATATTCGTATAATTTTGTATATTATAATTACCAATATGACATTCCTTTAACCATGATTCACTTATAATAATAATAGAAAATGTATGTGATAATATATTTAAATAATTTTCTATATTATCATAGTTTTTTATTAGGCTATGTGCATTTATATGTATTATTGAAATACATTTAGATATATTGATTTTATTTAAAACATTATTAAATTCTTGTTCAGTATAATAATTACAATTAAATTCAAATTCGATATATAATAAGAATCATCCATTATTTTTAATTATGATTAATTTAATTTAAAATGAATAAATCAATTTTATAAGTTATATAATAATGATTAAAAAAATTTAAAATATCAATATAGTGTAAAAGTTAAAAAGTGTAAAAGAATAAAAGTGCAAAAGTGTAATACTATATAGGTAACGTGGGAATAAATATTAATATTATTAATATGATTATACATTTTCAAGTGAATTTAAATGATCAATTGAATTAATCTTTATATTTTCACTATTTTTTTTATATTTATATATACCGATCCATGAACCAGGTACCAGCAATTTTTGTATTCCTATATAAAGTTCGAGTGTTATAAAATATTTTACTATTTTCTTTACTTAAGTTTTCATTCAGATATTATCACTATTTTTAATTTTTTATATTTTTTAGTAAATCTGATAGTTGTATTATTAAACTTAATAAAATATTTATCAGTTATTATATTGTAATCAGTTTTGTTAATGTTTTTTTATTTTAATTATATTAGCTATATCTGATTTATTAAATATTATCTCTAATTTGTCTTCAAATAACTTAATTACATTATTAGTTACTGAATAATCTATATTATCAATATCATTTTCATTATCAGAACTATTAATATTGGTTAATAATAACTCTGATACGTTATTATTGGACAGTTCATTAACTTTATCAGTTAATATATTATTTTTGGTAATTAAATCTTGTATATGTCTTGTTTGATATTTAACAATATCTTTTAAATTATTAATTTCTATAAGAATGTCGTTATAATTTGTCTTATGTGGCATTATTATGCACAGACATATAAATATCCAAATACACAACAATATATACAATGAGTTACATAAAGTTATATAAGCTCATATAAATATATATATATATGAACGTATATGAACGCATACAACGCATATGAATATATATGAATAGTGTATAAATAACAATATTGTAACAATATTGAAATGTAAAAAAATGCACTCGAAATGTTATGCTTCAGTGATATTGAGATTTTTTGAAATATGAATGATATAAAGTTAAATAAATGAAAAATTAGTGTATGAAAAAGATAAATAATAAGTTGATAATGTGTGATATATATTTATAGATAATTATGATTGTAATATATTCGACGAAACCTTATCTGATTGTCGGATTAAACGAGATAAATTAATTTTAAATTGAATTGATGATGAACAAAATAATGATAAACAGGAAGAATATATATATATAATGGTTAATGTAAAAAATGTGTTCCCCATGGTGTTTTTTATTTAGTATATACTGCAGTATTATAATATTACCTATAGCTTACGTCTGAACCTTTGCCATATACTCGAGTAGTGGGGATACACTCTTCCCTCATTTAATATTTAGAGGATATTCTACCATTAGATGGCAACATAGGATTGGAGAGTCCTTCAGAGATCATCATTTTAATTAGAAATACATCTTCGAAACGGTAGAAAAAAATGTTTTCGGAGAGACATGTTTACCTCAGGTTTATATATAGATTTAGTAGACATTTGATTGCTCTCACTTTTAAAATATTCATTATTATTGAGATTAATTTAATTGAAAATTGCCGTTATTGTATACAATATATATATACATGTATGGTAATCTATATAGAAGAAATAACACTTAAATATTGTAAGTCGGGAATCATCGTATGTCTGAACATATTGCATTTTTAAGTTGGGATATGCTATATCCTTCTTCAGTTGTGATATAATTGTCTTCTAGTACACTAACATGAAAGTGATTTGTTAAAAAAAGACCGGGGGATCTATCGGGCATACGGCTCTCTCTATAGCCATTCTATCGATAGTAATTACTCACTATCATGAGTAATTCACTGGGTTACCTTTAACGATTTTCAGTAAATTATTTTATGAAGTATATCCACATATTCTTAGGTCGGTCGCACTTTCTTTTATCTTCTACATTGCTTTGTGGGATTAGTTTTTCTAACACCTTCGATATGGTAATAATGTTCGCCGTTTAAAGATGTTAAGTAGTTCAATATATGATTCTTCTATATATATATATATATATATATATATATATATATATATATATATATATATATATATATATATATATATATATATATATATATATATATATATATATATATATATATATATATATATATATATATATATATATATCTGATATATTACCTCTTAATTAGTTAATCTCTCTAGGTTATTCTCGCTATTTATTCATAGGGGAAAGTAACCGAATACGGACACTCTCCTAATCTCAGAAACCATAAATCCTACAAAAAAAATTTAATTAATAAAATATTCATAATTATATAAATAATCTAAAAAAATATTTTTTATATTTTAATTATTCAAAATATTGCAAATATATCCTAATAAAATGATATTGTTATTACGTTTTTAAATTTATTTAAAAAAAATTCAATTTAAACCTTCTCAATAATATACACATGTATACATAAACATATAAAACATAATAATATATTATTAAAAACTAATACATTCTAAACATTATATAAATAATTGCTATTGTTGTTATGAGATATAAATTACGTTATAAGTATATATCTAGAGGTCATATAAGTCCCTAATACGGATACTTTAGATGTCTTAATACGGACACCATATAACCAGTCAGCGAGATGCATACGAACCATTCTGATTTTCATAAAATTCGCATTATAATATTAATACCACCAATAAAGCTAAATCTAATTTTTTTATTATTTAGATACTTAAATTGTATTATTAATTAAACAAATAATAAAAATAAATATATTATTAACTAATTAAATTAGAATAAATTATTCATAAAATTAATTATAAATAATATAATTGTAATCTGTCTGATTGATTCATCAATAATATATAGTTTATCTAGTAGTATATAGGGTGTCCGTATTATAACACAAGATTTCCGTATTCGTACATGGGTTCCGAATACGGACACCCCTATTATCTATGGAATTAAAAGATTAAATACAATTTTAAAATCACAATAATATATATAATCATATAATATTAATAGATTATAATTTTTGAATACAAATAATAAGTCATAAAATGATAAAACCATGTATTGTTAAAGTGTCCGTATTATGGTACTTTCCCCTTATATGTATGTAATTATAAGTAGCGTACGGAAGATATTAATTTCAAAGGTATTTATTCTCGTTTCAAGTTCAGCGTTAAAGTCCATGTTTCGCACGAATAGAGAATAAGCGACGTCACAATTGAATTCATTAATATAAGTGTGTTACCTAATATAATATAGCTATCTCTCCATGCTGGATTTAACTCACTACATGCTTAATTTGCATGAACTGCTTTAACTAGGAAAATCTTTTCTAGAAAAGTCTTCACAAATTATTGAACATAGGTATTTAGAGTAGTTTACCATGTAAAAAAATCAGAGTTAATAGACTCATAAAAACGAGTTTATTTGAAAGTGTCTAAAACGACCCTTCAAAACGAGTAAACTGATTCATTTTTTAAAATCATTTTACTTGTTAATTTTAAAATAGACACATGACTCGTTATTTATTAACATTTAACATTAACATAAGAAATTTACTTATATTATTTAAATATATATTACTAAAAATACATCTACATAATCAATGATTATTACTAAACTTATTAAAAATATACTTACTGTAATATATTATAAATTAAAAATAATCAATTTATAAATATTAAAGATGAATAAATATGTATTATTTATTTATAATAAATGTATATTTATATATATAAATATATATATTTAGCAAATACGTTATATATATATATATATATATATAAATAGTAATGTATGATTTATTATGTAGAATATAAAATATTAATATAAAATCAAAATACTAAATATATATCATTTTTATAATATTTATTTATTCAATATTAATATGTGTTCAATTATATTGATCATGTAATCGAATGTGATCTTTGTAATTGAATAACTTTATATACAGTATGTAGATATATTTTTGATGTGTAATATTCCAAACAGTTCCCTTCTTGTTATGTGTCTTAAACCTAATCATGTTGTTTATGAATATGGTATATTCCGAATAGAAAAATTATTTATAGATACATAATACACAAAATACATTTTAAAAATGTTTAACATAATACTGTTTACATATATTTATATTACTTATACATAATTTAGATATACTATTATTTTTATATATAAATATTTATAGAAATTATTTCACTAATTCAATATATTTTATTTTGTGTTGTTTTTGATATATTAAGCATAAATCTAAAAATAACTCACTATATTAGATTATGAAATATTATGTCAATTAAAAGTGGATAGTTAGTAATATATCAGTTTATTATTATTTATTGAAACATGTAGTTGTTAAAACATGTATTTATTGAAACCTCTAGAAAAATGTATGTATTAAAACATTTATTTATACACCTTTTTTTATTTAATTTATTTTCTATAGAAAATGTTGTATTTTAAATTTATAAATAATACATTATATCTGGTATATTGGGTATAAACAATGAATGTCTATAAATTATACTTATAAAGTTATCATATATAATTACACACATATATATAGGGGCATCAGAAGGGGGTAAACCCTCCCCTCATAATGTTACCAAAATTATGAGGAGAGGGAGCTAAGTATTGTTTGTTTCTCTATAAAATATGATAATATTTATGAGATAATCTCTGATAGATACTTGTTATCTGGTGATATTGAGAATGAAATTATTCAACAATATAAATCTCAATTATTAAATATTTTATTGTAAGATATTAATGGGACTTTCTCAATTCAATGTGATGGAATTCAAGATATATCCGGAAGTGACCAGGACATTTTGGGGGTTCGTTATTTGACATAAAAACTAGAAATTTGCATAGGAATATGCAATACGATTTTCAGTTATAATTTTTGTCGTGATCAATTTATATTTCCTGCCAGAAATAAACAATTTGTGTATGTTATTATAAGATTATTGTTACTTGCTTTAAACATCACAATGACAGTTTTTAATTCAACAATATCAGTACATTTTATTATATATTTTTTTATAGAGAATATAACTATAAACATCTTTTAAAATGAGTCCAATTACACGATTCTGGAGTTTTGATATTGGCTTTCGAAAGTATTATACCGTATATGTGAGAAATAATCAATATGACATTTTAAAATTGCGTATTAAACAAAAATTAAACTTTTTTCGTTTAATTTATACTTGCTTTTATTTAATATGGCAATATATTTTGATAAATTTCTTAATATATGGGAAATATGTTTTTTCCAATTTAATTTATCATCGATAAATATTCTAAAAATTTTATGTTATTATTAAATTCTATAGGAATATTGTTAATAGTAATATTTAATCTAATAGATGAAAGTGAATTTCTAATATTAATAAGAATTTCTGTAGATTTTTGTATATTTATAACCAATTTATTTATACATATCCATTCATATATTCCTTCATAATATATTCAATATCTATAGTATTGTCACTTTTAAAAATAAGATTTGTATCGTCAGCAAATAATATTGTCTTAATTAACCTTATTAGAAATAGTTTTCATGTCATTAATATAAATTACAAATAATAGTAGTTCCAAAACCGATCCTTGTGGAACACCACAATTAATAACTAGCAATGTAGAATTTGCATCATGGATATTTAAATATTGTTTGCGATTAATTAGGTAACTGATTATTAAATATAATGAGGTATCCCTAATTACATATCAGTGTAATTTCTTAATGAGTATATTATTATATATTGAATCAAATGCAGTTTTGAGATAAATTGAAAAAACAGAACATATAGGGGAAAGTTCCCGATTACCGACCCACTCCTAATACCGACCCCTATCGTATCTCAGTAACTATAAGATATATCAAAAAAGTATATATACATGAACTGTTAGTAATGATAAATATGAATACGTGTTTTGTTTTAAAAAAATATGTAATCCTACAATTGTTATTTGATAAAATGTAATATTCTATTTTTACTTTTTAAATATTTGAATAATAACTTTTTTTAAATCATTGTTAAAACTTTATTATTTAAAAGAAAACATAATACTAAGCAAAATATTGTAGATCATTCAAATGTTTATAACTATTATAAAAATAATTTAATTTTAATAACTATTAACCAATATATCTTAATTATAGAAACCCATATGATTGTCCTATTACCGACCCCCTAAATTACCCTATTACCGATCCCATGTGATTTATAATATCCAATCAAAATAGATCCGTATTTTACTTTAAATATGTCGTAAGTTGTTTATGTATCATTGATATAGATTTAGGATTCATGATTCCAGTTGATTATATACATACTGCTTAATAAATAAATATTAAATAATAATATACACTATTTTAATATAATTACTATAAAGTTTAAATTTAATATTACTATTAAAACATAAATTCAATACAAAATAAATTACGTGAATGTTATAATTTATTATAATTATGTATATCTAATATTTTATTGGATATTATAATACTACAATTATTTATATTACGATTATTTTAGGGATTCGGTAATAGGAGAAGGGGGTCGGTATTAGGCGTATGTATCCGATTACCGACCCCCATGTTTATTCTTGTAAATATAATTATATCAACAATTTAAAATAGCCACATTATTCATTGCCATAATATTACCCTAATTACAAAATTTCAAATAAATATATTTAATATTGAATAAGTTATTAAAAATAATCATTTAGGGGTCGGTAATCGGAGACTTTCCCCTATCACATTTTTATAAAGCGTCAGTAACAAATTCCATTGTATCAATTAAAGCATCAGATGTTGACATATTATCCCTAAACCCATATTGTAAATCACTTATAATTTTATATTTATTTAGATAGTTATAGATTTAGTTATAGACTATAGATTTACTATAGTAAATCTTACTTTAATCAATTTCTCTCGAATTTTAGATAATTAAGGCAATAGTGAAATTGTTCTATAATTTTCTGCACTAAATGTATCCCCTTCTTTATAAAGAGGTATTACTTTTGCTATTTTAAAAGAAATAGGAAATATTCCATCATTTAAACATCTGTTAAAAATAATGGTTAGTAGAGGCGATAATTCATTTTTAACTAATTTAATTAGTCGCATATTATCCGTTGAATCGGTGTTGTATTTATGTATGTGAAATCAAATGAATAATTTCATCAACGCATGTATTTGTAAAAAATATTGAATTAAATTGTGTATCTATATATTTAAAACTATCATTTGTAGAATTATTTTTAATTATATTAGATAACTTCGATCCAATATTACTAAAATAATCATTAAAAGTATAAGGATCTGGTAAATTTCCAGATAATGGTAATTTTTTTTTTTCAACAAATTATTTATAATATTCCAAGTATCATTTGACTTAGACATTAAATTGTCACTATAATTTAATGCTTCAGCTTTTCTCAAAACTGAAATTAAAATATTTTAATATTTTTTTATAAATTATAGAGAGATTTGAGTTTGTTTCGGAATTTATATTTTGTAATTCATTTTTATATAATTAATTTTTTTAACAATACATTACAATAAATTCGGACAAATCCATAGTTTATATAGTTTTTACAGTTTGGTTTAATGCTTACTTTAGGACAACATACATTGAATAACATATACAAATCCGATATACTATACCCACTAAAATATTAATAGTGATATCAGAATAAAAATATGACCAATAAAACGTATTAATTAGACTTTTTAACTTATTAATATTTGTGGTAGTAAATTTTCTTTTTTTTATTTGATTTGTTATTTATACTTTATCATGTATTTTATTACCTGTAAATATCATAAAATGGTCACTAATATCATTTATTAATAAGCCGTTTAAAATAGGATTTTTTTTATTAAAATAAATATAGTCAATAAATGAATGCGAGTGATGACTTATTCTCGTGAATTTATCAATTAATGAATGTAACCCTAAACTAAAAATAGCATTAATAAAATATTTAATATTAGAATTTAAATTATAATTTAAAATATTTGAATACATTTTTATTGAATAAATCATTATTAGTAGTAAGATTATTAAAATATTGTAAAATATCATCTGTATAATGTATTATATCAGTATTATGTGGTTTATATATTGCACTCATTCTAGTTGATTTATTAGTGAATCAAATGTTTAATCTAACTTTTAATATATAATCTTCTACCTCATAAATATCTTTATTGTTACTTTTCAACCAAGTTTCAGAGATAACTATAATCGAAAAATTAAAACTTAAACTATTTGAAAAGTAGTAATAGCATCAAACAATTCACATGTATGATAGTAAATATATTCTTATTATTTATTATACATAATTACACTATATATCGATATGATCATTACTCGTTTTAGTCGGATCATTATAATAATTATTAATTTCAATATTATATCTGAAAATATTATTTTTTTAGATCTATATCACAAATTTAGGATATATATAATTGAAATTTATTTATGAATAAAAATATAAAAGAAATATAAAATCGATAAAAGTGTAAAATTGTAAACTATAAAAAATAACTAAAAAGTAAAGTAATTAAAAAGTTAAAAAGATTATAAATTTGAAAAAAATGTCATGTAATATGTAATGTATACATTTAGTCATATATGACTAGATTGAGATTTATAAAATATACAAGAAATTTATATTATGCAATTTAATTGTACAAAAGCAACTGAATTAATATAAATTTGTTTACTTTAAATTATTTATATACATTTTTTAAGTTGTCGATATTTATTATTTGTAACTGTTTCTTATTGTTAGTTATTATGTAGACTTTATTTTTATATGTCCAGGTACTAGTAATGATATTGTTAGATTTTAATTAACTAGTTTGATAACATAAATTATCTATTTCTTTAGATAATTCTGATTGTACAAAAATATTAGTGTCAATAGGTTCCTTTTTCCTAAATAATATTCTAGATTTTGTATCAATATTATATAATTTAATAATATACTTTGTATTATTTTTATTTTACCTTATCTTACCAGATCGGGATAGTTTCCCGAGCATATTCTACAATCTTTTTCCAGATGTTTCTATCTTTCATCGCTGTCTTCGCTTCTTCTACTGTTAGTCCTGTGTCATCAGTTAGTTGCTTTATATAGTTTCGTTTCGGTCGTCCAAGCTTTGTAAATCCGTGAGCAGGCATCCACATTAGTATACCACTTATAATCTCATTTTCGCTTCTGAAGCAGTGTCCAGCAAATCGTATTCTTCTTTCCCGGATAGTCTTGGAGAGAGTAGGAATATTTCCATATAGTTTCTTGTTTGTTAAGTGTAGTTTCCATGGTATATTAAATACTACTCTCAACATTCTTGTATATGTTCCGTCAAGTTTTCTTTCCAATTTTTTAGTAAGTGTCCACGCTTCAGATCCGTAAATTAACACCGATTCTACTACTGCTCTGAAGAAATTTTTTGTGAGTGTTGCCGTAAGATTTTATTTCCATATTGAACTTAATTTGTCAAGAGCGCTCCAAGATTTGGCTATTCGGATCTTTATTTCCTTATCCATTGATGATATCTCACTTCCAAGATATGTATAGTTATCTACAGACTTCAGTTGTGTTCCATTTACAGATCTTACTTTATGGTCAGTGTTGATATTAAAATTCTGAGTTTTTCTAATATTGACCCTTAATCCTATGAATTTGCTTTCTCTTCCAAGACATGTAGAAGCTTTTCCGCATCACTACATGAATCCGCAAAGAGTGCCAGATCATCTGCATATTCTGCGTCTGATATTGTAACTGTTGTGTATATTCCTATTGATTTCTGAAGTGTTAACCCTAGATATTTATGTAGGTCAATGGATGTCCTTAAAACATAATCAAGTGTTATGATAAATAGTAAAGGTGCAAGAGTATCCCCCTGAAGTACACCTGAATTAATGTCAAAGAGTTCAGTGTCCCCGTCTGGCGATCGAACCATTGATTTGTTATTACTATATAGAATCATAATTGCGTTGATAATCTTGTTTGGTATGCCGTATGATTTCAGTATCTCTGCCATTTTTTGCCTATGTATCGAGTCAAATGCTTTGGAAAAATCAATAAATATTATACACGCTACTAGGTTTTTTTCTTTGATTCCTTCAATTATTCTTCTAACCGTGAGTATTTGTCCTACTGTTGACCTGTTTTTCCTGAAACCATTTTTATTTGGTCTAAGAATCTCGTCTATGGCAGGTTGGATTCTTTCTCTAATCATGGTATTATATATTTTTGCAGCGATGCATGTCAAAGTAATACCTTTATAATTATTAGTTACTGAAAGGTCACCTTTCTTTGGGAATGGTAAAAGACATCCTTTTGCCCAGTATTCTATGGGTTTTTGAGAGAATACATCATTACAAAATGTTAGTAACTGGTCATTGAAATAACCAGATTTCCATACTTCGGGAGGTATATCATCAATACCAGCAGATTTATTCAGTTTCGTTTTAGCCAGAACTGTTTCAAGTTCTTCGAGTGTAAAAGGACCTTGCTCAATTGCAAGTTCTTTATTGACTATTTTCACTGTAGTTTGATGCATGATTATCGGGTTTTCGCCAAGTAATGATGAAAAGTGATTTTTCCATTTCTGTAATCGTTCTGTCTGATCTATAGTCTTTATTTTAGAACGATTCGTAGACTTCCTACCACTAATTCTGTTCACAATTTGCCATGCTAGGGAAGATTTCTTATTATCTGCGGCCATTGTGATATCTTCAATTTTCTTTTGCAAATATTTTGATTGCTCAGCGATATATGTTTCATGTTATTTTTTCTGGCTGAGTTGAGCTTGGTTGTGTTGATCGAGTTGGTATTACTACTCATTAATGTGGATAATTGTTTCAATTCATTTCGTTTTTCTTCTATGATTTTATTCTCCCATGGTACTCTTTTCTTGAATTTAGCTTTTAACGGTATATGTTTCTTGGTTGACTCGGTATGAGCATTAACAAATGCTATATATTTTTCATTTGTAGTTTTACAAGTTTTGACTGCGTTTTCGAAATGATTTTTTTAATATTTTGCGTAATTCTGTCGAATCGTTTTATCTGTTGTTGTTAATATACACCAATTGTAACGTTTCTTATTTACTGTTGTCTTTTTATCAGCTCTTAGACTTAATATGAGTATTGAAGAGACGATTCTATGGTCAGAAAAAACACCTTCAAATGTGTTATATGCTTCACAATTTCTAGCACTATTTATCCATTTTTTTTCACTATTATAAAGTCCAATTGTGCCTTGAAACCATTTTAATGTGTATGTGTCCATAATTTTCCTTTTTTCTTCTGGAAATTAGTATTTAAACAATGTAAACTATTTTCTATTAAGAATTGTTCCATTAGTATGCCATTTATGTTCGATTCAGTATGAAATGAGAATTTATTATTGTGATCTGTTCCTAAATGAGCATTAAAATCACCAGCTATAATTAAAATATTATGCTTTGGGACAGAGCATGTGAAAGCGTACAGATCATGGTAAAAGTTTTCAACATCTGATTCTTCTGAAACATTCGTAGGACTATAACAGGATGTCACTGTTATTGTCGGGTTTCCATTGAAATTTGCTATAAGTATCCTATCGCTTATTTTGTCCACGCTTATCAATGAAGCTGTGGCTCTTGGGCTTAACAGTAAACCTACTCCACCAGTAGAGCTATTATAGTTATTTTTCCAGGATGAAAAAGTTACAAGAGACCATCCAATGTTTATTATATGATATTTGATATCAAAATCTTTATGGTATAGTCGATGTTCCTGTATACAAATAATGTCAATATTATGTTCTATGGCAGAGGCAACATCAGAGGATTGGCATTCACCTTTAATAGTTCTGATATTGAATGTCGATATACAGATCTTGCTTGATCTCTTGAGGAACTTAGGTTTCAGTCTAAGTAACGAGTCAGTAGCTTTTTTTTCGAGAATCGGGGCCTGACTTATTACCCCGTTACACGATCCTTGATAATCCGCGCGACGAGCGATGCGGCATGATTTTCTGGTTTGATTGTTCATATGCTTTTCGTTAGCTTGTTACGCATATGTGCTCGCCACTACTGCACCGCGGGAAGTTATCCAGTGACTGAACTCGTTAATATTGACCGTTGTCCATTAGTAGGTTCTTCCGCTCAACATCAACACCATTGCTACTCCTAACGGTTTGTACCGTGACCTTGGTGCGGATGGCAACAGAGTAATAGGTCTTGCCAAAGGACCACTCTGATTTTGGGTTCGGGACTGCTCATTGAAATATATTCTTGTATTCGCAGCTAACACTTCATATCTGAAGGCCTACCCCCTATCCACCACCTGGGGACCCGCTGGATTGGAGTTGATTTCTCCACACCCAATTTTTATTTAATTTAGTCTTATTATTTAATTTTTCCGAATTATATCACATTATTTACTTTTATTAAATCTAATATATTAGTATTATCTATTGAAAGCTATAATTTATTATTAAATATAAATATATATATATATTTATCAATATGACTATTATTTATCAGTTAAAAAAAAGTTGTTTGTCAAAACAGATTTTGTTTATGTTATTTTTAAAAGATAAAACAGATACAGATTTTATTATATCATTATTTAATGAATTCCATATATTAACTGATCTATTATTAATTATATGTTTAATTGTATTATCATAATTATGTATTACATTTAATTTTTTACAATTACCTCTAGTTCTACATTTATTCGAAATGTTAAGAATATCAGATATATTTATATCTGTATGATTATTTGAAATTTTTAAAATTGTGGTTAGATCTAATTTTAATCTTCTAAGTTCAAGTGATTCTAATTTAAAATATACCAATCTCTCTATATATGATTTATAATTCATATATTATGAATTTGTATATCCTACGCATATTGAAATTAATCTTCTAGTAAATAATCTTTGCACTCTTTCAATTTGGTCTATGAGACTACGAAATTTAATAACCTTTGAAATAGGTGACCAAATTATGGATGCATATTCTAAAATTGGTCTGCAATAAATTGTATATTCATTAAATAATGCTCTAGGGGATTTTGTAGTAATACATCTGAAAATTGAATTCAAAGAAAAATAAGCTTTTTTACAAATATAATCAATATGTTTATTAAATAAAAGCATATTTTAAAATATTATTCCTAAATCTTTATAAAAAGTAATGTTTTCTAATTGTATATTATTTATAAAATATTTTGATGAAGTAACCTTCCCTAAATTCATAACTGCACATTTTGATAATGAAATATTTAATTGCCATTTATTTGCCCATTGTGAAAATAAATTTAAATTATGTTGTAAAAGAAATCTTTCACTCTCAGATGCGTTATTATTATTATTATTATTATTATTATTATTATTATTATTATTATTATTATTATTATTATTATTATTATTATTATTATTATTATTATTATTATTATTATTATTATTATTATTATTATTATTATTATTATTATTATTATTATTATTATTATTATTATTATTATTATTATTATTATTATTATTATTATTATTATTATTATTATTATTATTATTATTATTATTATTATTATTATTATTATTATTATTAGTATTAGTATTATTAGTATTATTATTATTATTATTATTGAATTGAATTGAATTGAATGAATATTTATTATGTATTTTTCAAGTTCGATTTAGTAATAATATATAACATTTAGTAATAATATATATATATGTATACATAAATATTAAGTTATAATTTTTTTAATATGATTTTTAAAGGTATATAAACTATTTGCTAATACAATATGTTCATCAAGACCATTCCAAATTTTAGCTATTCGATTATTTAGTAGATTTTTTGTTACATTTAGTTTACATGTATTCATACTAATTTGCAGAGAATGGCCTCTGGTATAGTAGTTGGTCTTTTTGATATTAATAATAGATGATGTATTCATAGATACCAATCCGTTAAATAGTTTATATACCATAACAAGATCAAATCTAGTTCTTCTGATTTCTAGAGAATCTAGATTTAGGTATATTAATCTTTCATTATAAGGTTTATAAGGTAAACCGCATCTCTCGATTAATCTTTTCGTAAAGAATTTTTGGAGCTTCTCTAGTTTTATCTTCAGTCCTTTGAATGTCCTGGCATCTAGTCCAGGATTCCAGACTGTCGACGCATATTCAAGGTGGGGTCTAGCATATGATATATATGCTTTTCTAATAGCTGGCATATTATTAGTAATGAAACAGCGAAATATACGATTGATAACACAATATGCACTTGTACAGCACACACCAATATGTTCAGAGAAATGTAATGATGGATCAAATTTGATACCAAGATCACGATTATTATTATTATTATTATTATTATTATTATTATTATTATTATTATTATTATTATTATTATTATTATTATTATTATTATTATTATTATTATTATTATTATTATTATTATTATTATTATTATTATTATTATTATTATTATTATTATTATTATTATTATTATTATTATTATTATTATTATTATTATTATTATTAGTATTATTATTATTATTATTATTATTATTATTATTATTATTATTATTATTATTATTATTATTATTATTATTATTATTATTATTATTATTATTATTATTATTATTATTATTATTATTATTATTATTATTATTATTATTATTATTATTATTATTATTATTATTATTATTATTATTATTATTATTATTATTATTATTATTATTATTATTATTATTATTATTATTATTATTATTATTATTATTATTATTATTATTATTATTATTATTATTATTATTATTATTATTATTATTATTATTATTATTATTATTATTATTATTATTATTATTATTATTATTGTTGTTGTTGTTGTTGTTGTTGTTGTTGTTGTTGTTGTTGTTGTTGTTGTTGTTGTTGTTATTATTATTATTATTATTATTATTATTATTATTATTATTATTATTATTATTATTATTATTATTATTATTAGTATTGTTGTTGTTGTTGTTGTTGTTGTTGTTGTTGTTGTTATTATTATTATTATTATTATTAATTACATACTATTATAATATTGGGTATACCCTAATTCGGTCCGGTAAATTACAAACATTTCTAGAAACTTTAATTATTAATAGTGTTATATGTTGTTAATGTTTATGGATTATTATATAACTATACATATATTTATAGCATTGCTATAACAAATAATGTCAGTTAACATTTTTTTATACATATATTTTTACCTTAATTCGGACCACTTTTAATGTAATTTTATAAATATTAATGATTAATACATATATAATAGGTTATATTTTATTATTTAATATATATAATCTAGTTTATTTCATATATGTATTCGTTATAATGAATTAAATATAAAACAATTAAAATAATATAAATATAAGCATTAATAATAATAACATATAGGATCTAACAAATTCTATATTTTGTGTTTTTGATTAATAATTATAAAGTGTAATATGCAGGTGGACCAAATTAGGGTAGTATCCCATATATTATGTATTTATGTAGGAAATAATACATAAATCAATATAGATCATTACAAATTACATTCAAATTATATACAAATTAAAAAATATTGTATTTTTTTAAATATATTTAATTAAATACGAGTATTTAATATTATATAACATGCATATATATATATATATATATATATATATATATATATATATATATATATGTGTGTGTGTATGTGTGTGTATGTGTGTGTGTATGTGTGTATGTGTGGAAAGCATAATAACGACCAATTACAATTAAGTAACAGTTCGATGGGAGTTTCTAAATCAGAAATAGGCGTGTCTGTATTACAAAACGCACGCAAATCGCCGCTCTACTGAACGACGCCCGCACCAAAAATATCCGTCGTAGCTATAGGGGTTATAAAAGCATCGAGGACGTGCGGCGTGAACGAAATACACAATAGAAAAGAAACAATAGCGAGATAGTGAGATAATAAACGATATTGAGCACACATACCACAGTGGATTATTACGTAACGATCGATATACGAAACCACGCGTCTAGGATAATACCAACTCTTACTAATTGAAGCGAGCGCACCGGGAATACAGCGCCCATCTATGACCGATATACACGCATAAACGTTATTCGAAACAAAAGGACTCATAGTGAAATAAACATAGATAGAAGTACAGGGTATATAGAGTATTGGAGATAAGTAAGTTCTGCAATTGATTACTTCAACGCTTCGTTTAGATACAAATAATCACGCTGGAAGGTTACGGGGGATATGCCGTCACGGCAGCATCCGACACAAGACTTCCCGATGGAAGTAGACCTTCTCCCACTGGATACCCGATGCACAATAGGGTTAGAACTGTCATATCACTTATATACTAAGTATTACGCAATACAGTATACATAATAATATGCATGCATATATGTATGTGTATACACACATACGTATATATGAATAAATATATGATTAATTAAAATTACATACAATTATATACAATCTAAATATACTTTGTTAGAGAAAATCAAGTATGATTCATTCATAAAAAAATCATTCATATAGGTATACAATATGCATATATATATATATATATATGTATATATATATTTACATAAATATATTTAATTACTTAATTAATTAACTAGTATGTTATCATGTGTATATACTTACAATATGTATATATTATATACATGAGATTAAAATAAACAAAATAGATTTTATTTACATGAAGATATTTAATTATTTCAATACTGTTTTAGTACACTTATTTATCATGTAGTTTTCATATATACTTTAATATAGTTTATATAAACTAAAATCTATATTTTTAATAATAATAGTCATGATATCCTTAATTATTTGTGTATATTTATATATATATATATATATATATATATATATACATATATGTATATTACATTTATATTAATTTATATTTATATACATATAGGTATTATATATATAGGTATAGGTATATATATATATATATATATATATATATATATATATATATATATATATAAAGGTATATACTCCTATATAAATATAATTATAATTAACTTATTAAATTATAAAAATTATTAAATGCTACATTGTACTATAATTTTACGATACACCAGGGAGATATTATATATAATCCCTGAATATATTAGATATTTATAAATTAATATATTTGTGTTAAATATTTATAATATATAGTATATAAATATATATATATATATATATATATATATATATATAAATAAATAAAATATATGATTTTTGTAATACTAATATAATAATAATAATAATTTATTAAAATATTAAAATAGTAAATATATTAAATTATATTTAATTTTAAGATATTATTACATATATATTTGATTACATTATTAAGTATTGATCATATTATATTTATATATATATATATATAATTATATATATATATATATATATATATATATATATATATAATTGTATTCATAATACAATTGCATATAACACCTATACATATAGGTAAATTATTTATAAATGTATAGTACATAGTATCGGTATATTATATAAATTAGATTATATATAATTAATTACAGATAACAAATATCATTTTTGAAATTATAAGCTCTAAGGATTTACTTGTACTTTCTAAGTAATGGCAAATAGTATTACTGTTTATATATATATATATATATATATATATATATATATATATATATATATATAAATGATTAAATATAATTAAATAATAATATTATATATCTACTAATTATACTTTAGTACATATATATATTTAAATGATAAAATATAATCAAATGATAATATTATCTCTACTAATACTAAAGTATACTTTAGTATATATATATATATATATATATATATATATACATTATTATAAATTATTATTTAATATATAAAGTGTAATTTTTAAATGGAGTATATATACATATATAATAATATTATAATTATAATTCTATAGAATACTAATAATAATATTTATAACTATATTATCTATATATATATATATATATATATATATATATATATATATATATAGCCTATATATAGGCCTATAGGCTGCTAATTAAAATGCATATTTGAAACACTTATAAGTTGTAAATAACGTATATAGTTACTTTTGAATTACATATTGTAAATATTGTTTAAGATCATTCATTATTTTTAATATTATAATATAATAAATATTATGATAAAAAATACAATGAATATACGACCGGATTTAAAGTTTTAAATCGACATTATCAGAAAATATTTGTTATTAATATAAATTTATAAATTAGATTAAATAATAATATTTTATATAATAATATATATTAATTTAATATATATATCATCTTGTCAGGGTATAGTATGATATCGAAATAATAATAAATAATAAATAAATAAATTAGTATTTTACAATAATATTGTAAAAATAACAATATGTAATATATTAAACTATGCTTGTCATTTAAACAACAGTACAAATTAATATATTATAATTGTAGTTGACAGTTGATAATAACTTGTAGGGTATAAAGCATGATATACAATTATCTACTTTATAAATTATCCATCTTTATGTAATGAATTTGTTACTATTTTTATTTATATATTTTACTTTTTTATATATTTAAATACATTTTTACATAACTTCGATTATTAATACGATTGATTAATTGATTTTTATATAATAAAAAGGATTACGTTTAAATAATTGATGGCGATAATATATCTTATTCGATGACGAATAATACGATGTAAAAATAAAATTATTTAATAATACAGTAAAAATAAACGCAGAACATTATAAAATAGAAAATTAATATTTAAATTATATTGTTAGGTTAATAATAATTTCAAAATACTTCGTCCTGAACTTTAAATACATTTAAAATATTTCTTAACCTTTTAATCTAAAATAGTAATGTAGTATTAATCATATATTTCAATATTCATATACGAATTATATATAATAGATTTTAAAATATGTAATAAAATACAAATATTTTTTAAATGGGCTTTTAATTAGGCTAATAGATACAAATATAGATTTATATAAAGCAGAGGTATATTTATAAACTGCCTATAGGCATATATGTGGATCAGGTGGCTAAGGTATAATACCCACAATCAGTAGGACGAGGGTTGAAGCCTCATTCGGACCAATAAAATAGGTATTACAATAACATTTTGAAGTGATCTTATATAATATTTATAATTAAAATATCGGCTTTTATTAAAATAATGGATGCCTTAACGTGAGAGCAGCTTCGGATGAAACGACTCAACTACAATTAAAAAATACAAAAATTACAAAATAAAATAGTTCCAATATGTAATTATATAATTACATACCAAATTCTATTATATTGTATATACATATATTTCACTTTATATCAATTTTATATATCTATTTTATAATACCAATATCAAATATTTAAATATTTATCAAATATATTTTTTATTTGTTATTATATATATATATATACTTTAATTTCTTCTAATTTGAATATATTATTTTCATATATATATATATATATATATATATATATATATATATATGTATATCTAAATATATATATATATATATATATATATATATATATATATATATATATATATATAAATATATATATATATTGACACATACTGTGCATAACCATCCTATATGATAACACTCTATAGAGTTCGCTGTAGATGTTAACTAACATAGTGTCACGCACATTATACACCACATCGTACAAACTAGCCGTAAATACCGCATCATACTCACACAGTACGCGGAAGGAGACATAGCGCCCCAATACACTCAGATGGAGGCCAACGCATTTCACGCTTCTATACAAGATCATCATAGGTCAATATCGATGACCCCTAACTCAGGACCAGCCGGATATGCTACTCCTCCCGCTGGAAATGGCCCCGCCCAGTATCCTCCTACCACGCCCACCGGCAATGGACCTAGCTACCCGGGTTCGGGAGCACCACCGCAACAACCTCCTCAACAACAACAGCAGCAAATATCAGTCCCCCCAACTTCCACGACGTCTCCTCCCAACTCTGGAGCCGTTTCGTTAACCAATAACAACGCCAATAATAATGGATCGCCAGTGGATGGGCAACTTAAACGCGACAAAGACGCCATATATAAGTTAGTACTATAGTCTATGTCCTTATATTGGTTATCCCGCATTTAATTTAGACATACTACTCAGAATTATAAAGTATTGAATTAAAAAAGAATACACATTTTGTATTTATCAAAATTTGATATTTTTTTTATTTTTTTAAATTTTAATTATTTTATAATTTAAATATTACTAATTCGGTTTATTAGGTCCCAACCATTCAATAACGAGTACTTTATTAAATATCTGATATTAAATAATATATAAATTACTAAAATGATTAATTATTATTTATCAAATATATACATTATTTTTATAATTAAATATACAAAATTCAAATTCGTTAATGTTGTATACGAATATTTTTCTGTGAAATGGAATAAGATGTAAAGCAATCAAATAATAACATAAAATTCATGAGTGTATATATATACAAATAGTACAGTGTACTTACTATAATAATAATGTAACATAATATTACAGTCCTGACGATGTAAAGTATAAGCGTAGCTTATCTATGACACATTTGTTTATAATATGCAAATACATTCAATTATCATGGATTTATGCATTTCTTTTGACGTATCACTTTTATAATTCTATAACATATACATATATATGTCTGACTATATTTAGTATACATTTACACTAAATAAATAATATTTTAAAATATATTATAACGCCTTAGTATAGGTTATATATATGTATATATATATAATTACTATTGGTACAACTCTACTACTACTACTACTACTACTACTACTACTACTACTACTACTACTACTACTACTACTACTACTGCTACTACTACTACTACTACTACTACTACTACTACTACTACTAATACTACTACTACTACTACTACTACTACTACTACTACTACTACTACTACTATTACTACTACTACTACTACTATTACTACTACTACTACTACTACTACTACTACTACCACTACTACTACTACTTTTACATGAAGTAAAACAATATAGTATTCCTACCTGGATAGAGTTTACGATAACGAATGTTACACAAACACGCAATATATATGTGTATACATACGAAACAGATATGTACGTATAGTAGATTTATCACTTTAAGAGTAGCGATTCACTTTGACAATATTATTCGTGTGTGTTGGGAAAAAATAGTAAATCTTGGACACCTCAGACGATTCGAGTCAAAGAATAAGATTTATGTATGTAAACAATTCGCCTGGAGATTGGGATTTTTTATACACGATTAGTCACCGACGATATTGGAACTTTGGAATTCGTATGCCTAAATATAACTCACCGTTTACGAATATCCATTCATGGCTATCATCATTGCGATCATGACTCGATGAGAAAACTCATAAATCTATTTTGTTAAACAATAAAATTATATAACACGGCTTTAGAAATTATTATTTATTGTGACATTAAAATACTAAAATATAGTTGCAAATAACTCTTAAAATAAGTCTCTTTAATAACTACTAGCTTTATATAACAATTTTAATTACAAACATGTTTTATTTTTATTTATTTATCCCACGAACAAACTTATAATTATTGTTTTACAACTAGTATTAATCTTTATGTAATAATTATTTTATATTATAATATAAATAGATATATCTAAACATATATTTTATTAATATATTTTTCTATATAAATAGTTTATTTTATATCATAAGATTTGAAAATTTTCCATAACTATAAAACCATAAGTACCATATAATACGATATCTTATTAAATATATATATAATAATTATAATTTATAAATTTAAATATTTATTTTGTTGAGAATTAAAAAAGTGTAATTTTTTCAAAGAAATAATTGTGTAGGTGTTTCTAAATACAATATATTGTAATTTAACCCTATATTAAAGTGTATTTGATAATATATACTTGAATAACACCTATAAGTTATGAGGGTCCATGCACTAAAAAAAGTATATAATAACTCATACCATAAGATGAAACTATAGTTACGGATTTTGACCTGTCATTGAAAACCGATTATGAGTGTTATATAATGTATTCAGTTCTTTATCTTTATAGTACTTCTATATAGTTATGGATTTCAGGATAAATAATTGTTATATATATTAGTGATTTTATATGGTTATGATATGCATATAATATACATATATGCGTATACGCATGCGGCATATATTTAGTTATGTTATATAAATTTTATATATATATATGACTATGTCAATAACAAAAACCTATAACAAACTGAATTATAGAAAATAAATAAAGATATAAATTACTATAACCCATAATATAGTTATGAATATAGACTTATATATAGACTGGTAATTCTTAATGTTATTTATTATATAAATCTGTATATATTGTGTTTTATTTAAGAATAGCAGATAACTTTGATAATATTATATGTGTAGGGGAAAGTAACCGAATACGGACACTCTCGGTATCTCAGAAAACATAAATCCTACAATAAATGTTTAATCAATAAATAGTCTAAATAAGTATTTTTTTAATTTTTAATTATTCAAAATAGATCTGATATATCAAATAAACTGATTTTTGTATTACGTTTTTAAATTTTTGAAACAAAATGTCAACTTAAAACCTTATCAAGAATACACAAATGTATCGATATAAAATATAATAATATATTATTAAAAACCAAAGCATTCTAAAAATTATATATAATTTCTATATTTGTTATCAAATATTCATTAAGTTATAATCATATATTGATAGGTCATATAAGTCCCTAATACGTACAATCTATAGATGCCTTAATACGGGTACCCTATAACCTATCAGCGCGCAGAGTATGAACTATTCTGATTTTCATAAAAATCACGTGTGTTATAATAGTAATACCCCCAATAAAGATAGATCCAAAATTTGTATTATTTAGATACTTAAATTGTATTATTAATTAAAAAAATAATACCAATAAATAAATTAATAAATAATTAAATTAGAATAAATTATTCATAATATTATTTATAAATACTGTAATTGTAATTTGTCTGATTGATTCATCAATACTATATAGTTTATCTAGTGGTATACAGGGTTTCCGTATTCGGACATGGGTACCGAATACGGACACCCCCGTTATCTATGGAATTAAAAGATTAAATATTTTTTTTAAATCACAATAATATCTATAATCATATAATATTAATATATTGTAATTCTTGAATAAAAATAATGAGTCATAAAATGTTAAGACCATTTATTGTTGAAGTGTCCGTATTAGGTTACTTTCCCCTACGTATAAAATAGTAATGTAAAAAGCTTATACATAATATCTTAATCGATATTCAATTTAATGGAAGTATAAAACTAAATCATGAAGCTACTTTATAAAAAATTAAATGCGACAAATTGTCACTAAAAATCTTATTTAATTGAACTTAATTCAAAGCTGTTAGCCTATATATCTATTAATGATACTTAACCATAGTTAAATAGTCTATAGACCATTTCTAATATTTAAACTCTCTTTAAATAACCATACCATAACTTTAAAATAGCTCTAAAATTAAAACTTTCATTGATACTATTGAACTATAGTATACTATATTATATATAACGTTACACAGTCACCCATTGTTTCCACTGCTGGCGTTGATATTCGAGAAATGTGAACTGGCTACGTGTACGCCAAGGGAGCCTGGTATCGCCGGGGGAGATGTGTGTTCCTCCGAGAGTTTCAATGAAGACATCAGAGTATTCTCTTCGCAGGTTAATGTTAATAGTATATGTATAACATGGTATTGAGAATAGGTAATTATTTATTTTAATTTATAGGTTATTAATGTTAATTTATAATATTTATACTATTTCAAAATGTAATATACATATATATATATAATGTGTAGGGAATTATTAATTAATAATAATATTAAATAAACTAAATATATTTAGTAATACTTATAATTAAAAATAATCATAACAAATAATAATATTTTTACTGAGGAAGTAATTATCAATTGTTATACTACAATTTTTATTAATAATTAAATTAACTCGAAAATGTGTTAAATAATAATATATATGTCACAACATTATTACTTATACATTTAATATTACTTATATATTCATCTTTGAGTACCATCGGATGAAATATTGAATACAAAATACAACAACTCGTACAACATTATATATAATGAAAGCTTTATTTACCTATATATAATTTAATGCACTAATTAAGTTACTTTTATTATGAATATATACTAATGTGGGCATGTTAATCCTATTAGTTATATTGCATATATGCAAGTATATTTAATTATCGACACTTGATTCTTTAGTATACTATACTTTGGTAATCTATATATTATATAATATGTATGATACCTCCATGAAGGGATAATGTTTAGATATAACAAAAATGTTTAACAAACAACATCGTTATCATTACGAAGTTAACAAAGTGATATATCGTATGCTATGTAGTGTGGAATTTCACTTATCTATTAATAAATTATTATATAATTATTTATTTACACAGGCCAAAGCTGAAAAAACATTTTTTTCGGCAAATCACGAACTAGATACACTGGTTAGTTATATATATATATATATATATATATATATATATATATATATATAATATGGTATATATATACAATAGTAGAATTTAGTTATTTATTTGTTGCTATATCATATATGATGAATACGGTAGCATTACAATACATCTCTAAGCGAAGACTTAGGATATTGACATGCCTTCGGCTCTCTGCCCCTGCTTCTCTCTATCCCATTCTCCCTCCGCTCCCCCGGGTTCAAAGGTAACGGATCATAGGGGTTAATTACGTGCTACGGACGAGATGGAAGAGTAGAGTGAGAGAGAGGCTGGGAAGGGAGGGATGAGCCGCTTTAGTTAGCCGTGGTAATTACAGGCTCGTTGAACGTTAAACGACCGCGCGTCTAAATCACGTGCTATTGTGAGTATGCGCGCGTGTGTGTGTAAGCATGTATGCGCGCGTTCATGTATTATAACGCTGTCTACTAGTATGTGAGAGAATATGTGTGTATGTATTTATGAGTGTATGTATGCGTATCTGTATGTGTGTGTGTATTCATATGTGTGTGTGTATGTAAGTATATGCATGTGAGTGTATATGTTTATGTATACGCGAATAAATTATGTTATATATTTGATAATACATATTTGCGATATTAAAGATTCATACATAACATGAAGGACTGTACAGTGTACATATATATACACACTGTGTATAATACATATATGTTTACGACATAAACTATATATAGTTGTATGTATACATATATGTATGTGCATATATGTGTATGCGTTCGTAATTATACGCATGCGTAGTAAGTTCGCGTTTAATTATATATATAGATATATATATATATATATATATATATAAACCTCATATATTATCATCAAACGGTAATACATATATAATAATGATATATAATAATGCCTTTTGGCTATTCGCAACTCAAATATAACAATGCTCTATATTGATACAACGAGTAGACGAATTAATGTTTGCTGTATTCGATTGTCCTGTAATTCCATGTCCTATGGGACATCGAAATTCGTATATTCCCTAATTGATAAATAAATATAATTCATTAATAACAGTATAGTAGCTTAACAATATATATATATATATATATATATATATATAAAATATATAAATACAATCAATCAATCAATCAATTATATATTAAATATAGATTTTTAATTTTGTTATACTGTAATATTTAATAATATGTAATTTATTATCTAACAAATATAAGTTGTCTGCTTAATTGTCATTGTATCAATTAAAACGTCAATCCTATACTTAAAATAAAGATACATTTCATAATCACTTATATATAATAGATGCGTAGATAAGATAGCGTAAAGCGCAATGAAAATCGTACTAACGACATACAACCTCTGTAGAAGAGGTACATATCAGCCGGTGTACAATGTACATGCGCTTATCGAATGTCAGCTTTACAATAAATCTGCCTATAGACAACAACTCCACCGATAGCAGAAGCATCACATACCAATCATTCTCTGTATATAAAGCCACTTCTTCTCTATCTTAAACACGATCTGCACAACTATCGAGTACCACTACCACTACCACTACAACGTATAAGGCGTACGCTTGAAGTGTACACCGCACTACGTATAAGTAGTGCGATGTACACACACACACATTCACTCAATGACTTATTAACTTACTGACTTGCGATATGTACTCATGTCACTCCTGTGTATAACTTGTGGCCAATATATATATATATATATAGCCTGATATCGACCGATTGTTTATGGCGTAATGCTCATACAATAGACTAATGTCCTATATGATAATCTATAATTATAGTACATATGAATTAGTAGATGTGACCGCAGATATAGCCAAGAGCCTATATATATATCTACGAATAGCTATACCCATATACATACACATGCATATAGGTGTCGTATTACAGCGAAATATGTGCGTCCTATGATATGGTTTCCAAGTGAATTTACCTCGTTACTGCAACCCCGTTTAATAGATGTATATACGTCTATATATAGATGTACAATATAGTACATGCACATATGTACTATAGTACAATATAGTACTTTATATATATACATTACAATTATCTTATTATTAAATATTATATATTTAATTAATCTAAACATAATATAATTTTTTAGATGATTCAAGCTATACAAGTTTTAAGATTTCACCTATTAGAATTAGAAAAGGTTAATATAAATATATCATATAATTAATGGCTATATATAGTTAATAAATAATATAATTATAACCATATATGGTTATAATTATATTAACTATAATAAATTTAATATAATAATATATACCAATATTATCGACTATAATTAATGAATGTGTTATTATTAATATTATAAATATATATAAATATATATTTAAAAATGTTTACTTATATATATATATATATATATATATATAAATATATATTATTGAATACTATTTTGAATCTATTATAAAACCGATCCTATTCTTCCGTAAAATCACCCTAATCGAAATTAGCCTGTTACGTAAGATCTGACGAGGCACCTGTCAATCAAATAAAGCGGAAAGTGATTGCGTAATCGCGATTACGCAATATCAATTTATTTAGTGCTTTGACCAGTGGTCAGCTCTACGGCCGCCAGTAGTCACGTGCCTCATAAATCTATTAACGCGTTCGCTAGATAAATATTATTAGTGTTATGCAATAATATTAATAGTATTATTATACAATAAGCCAATTAGTTTATATTGAATCTAATAACGCGACTTTTTTAATCTAGTGCGTACAAATAGATATTCAGATAAGATTATATAATATGGTTTATGTAATATAGGGTTTGATAATATAATATACTATGTATTAAGAACTGCGGAATGCATCATTGAGACAACGTATAAAAAGTTCACGGTGAATCACGTATAACATATCATATAGCTAGAGCACACAGGAGCGCGTGATAACCGCGATAACCCTATAGGCTATACACGCAATCTATTAATAGCCTATAGGTTAGAAACGTGTGTAGGTATGATTAACATAGACCACATATCTGATCGAAAGGCTAAGTAGATAATATGTGCTGATCAATGCGCGTTAGTTATCATGTTATCTAGTAGATATTGTCTCCGGTTATCGACATGCATTGTGCAGTTATATATATATATAATAATATTTATTTATTGAATCACACATATAATAATATCGGATACAAATGGACCCCTCAAGAAGTCATAGACTTGTACATGTTATAAATAACTGTGAGGAGCCCCGGACAATACAAAACAAATAGTAACATTTTTTTTCTTGTGTTTTGATTTATCGTTTATTAAATTCTTGATAAACACAAGAGAAAAACAAGAACTATCTGGAGTCGAACCCGGGACCTCTGGCTTACTAGCTTTTGGTTGTCCCACTGAGCCATCGACCCCAGACTAAATATATATATATATATATATTAAATATAATTGACTATATTATTACATCATTACATCATTAGGTTCATGAACTTTGTGATAATTTCTGTCATCGATACATCAGTTGTCTTAAAGGAAAGATGCCTATTGATCTTGTAGTGGAAGACAGAGATGGAGGGTTAGCTATATGGCAGTGATTATCTATATAGTGTATATCCCTCTTCCTATATATATATATATATATATATATCTTTCCTTCATACTCAATAATGATAACTTATATTACCGTTTAAAATAATAATACAATCGACATAAACATAAAACAATATCATCGTAAATAATCCATCGTAAGTGTTAATGTATTATCACTATATATATAGTTACATATCAACAAACTGACCATTGATATTCATTTACAGATCTACCGGAGATCCTAGTTCATTGGAGCAATCTAGTATGCCCGAACAGGTTAGCGTTTATCTCACGTAAAAGCATATATACAGTGTGTACTATAATACACACTGTACACACACATACATACACGTATAATGTGTACAGTTATCACATACACAATAACATCCTCGCACATATACCAAATAACACTCACCCACGCACACACACACACACACACACACACACACACACACACATATTCATAATCATATGCAATATACAATATTATACCCGATGACCAATGGCTGATAAGCAGTTATCGCATGCGTGTGCGTATAAGGATACTACCATGGTGGCGCTGGTGGTGATATGGCTCCTTTTATAGTGGTGATGGTGTGGCGAATGATAATCTCATGAATATCCGCTGGCATCGAATTAGCATTCTAATTACCCGGATGTACGACGTATAGATAGGTCTACGTATAGTGTATACGTAGTGTATCTAGATAGTTGACGACAACGATGAGGGTTGCCTAGCAACGGATACATATACGCCTTCTCCAGTTCACGGTCAACTAAGTCGATTATCGACCTGTGACACCCATATTTTTATTTTGTAAAGAAAACATGTTTAAAACTACAGTTCATTTAAGATTAATCATGTTATCTAGAGATAACATTAGATTATATATACTATTCATGTAATAATTATGACTTGAAGTTAGATCGCAATTCCACAGTTTTATGAAACTTTGTATCTGATTATTAATCCAAATGATATAATTACGTATCGCTTATTCGTGTATAATCGCTAGCACACGTATTAATATGAATTCACATAATATGGTACTATGGTATACCTATAGGTATAATTAAAACTAAAGGAGGTGTAATTAGAAACATATTTATGTGTACGTATATATCCTGCGATAAAGAAAAATATAACTAATATATACATTTTCCAGTCAGAATTGGTATATATATAATTATTTATATAGAGTACGGAATATATAAGCTATTTTAAATATACATATATAATATATATATATATATATATATATATCCTAGAATAGCAAAACATATATAAGAGTGTCCTCATATAAACACAAGCGTGCATACACACACGTACAATACATGAAGTACACAAATATGCCACATATACACAAACGAAAAAATATATATATATATATATATATATATATATATTTCTATTACTAGTATCCACAATGGGAAGCAAGGACCCGTTGCTGCTATGTTAATATTTAATGAGAACTGCAAAACTTCGCTTAAACTCATTATCTATCCGCCGGGATTTCTCAGCCGGCGATAGTGCTGCTTCTAGCGGACTACAACGGTACTAAGCCGTATAGTATTCTGATTGTTGATATTTATATATAACTTGTTTATATAATTCACATATTATTTGCATGTGTACGAATAATAATAATAATAATAATAATACAAATTATGATTATTATTATACATGTGTATACATGATATAATGTGCACACAATATGCATTATTCCTTAAACAATTACTAATAAGGATGCGAAATATTATCGATATACTTCAGATAGGCTATGTATGAAATGTACCTATATACAGGTGCACACACACACATATATATATATATATAATGATGATCTACAAGTTTAAGCAGTAGTTCATGAAGTTACTAATCTATTGTTATTCGCATGACATCAAAAGAAAGCAACACATATTGTTGTAAAGTATCAATTATTCGTTGGCCAACATTAGTTATCTGCGGTTAAATCTCAGTTAAATCTCATTGGCAGGCAAGTAATCGTATGCGTGCATGTGCGTGTGTGTATGCGCGTGTATGCGTGTTTATGTGTACGTTTGTATCGATATTAATACAATCAACGGGGGTCTATAGCCAAAGTAGCCTTTCGACTGCAGTCGGTAGGCTGCATTGACCACTACATTGAGCACTGCGTTGACCACTGCACATCAACAAGCGTTCACTTAACCAAGCGCAGCGACTCCTGAGAGTTGCATATAAGGGGAGAATACGCCGTATTGTTAATGATATCGCATCTTATTCTTTTTCTGCTTCTCATACTATATTAATACTTCACCACTGTACATTGTACATTGCTGAACAATCACCTTGTTTGTACGGGTCGAATGTTCTATACCATCGTATTTCATGATATATCTAATATAATGAATCATTGAGTTATTATATTTTATTCATGTTAAATACACTTGTTGTGTGACCACTCATGCATGTACAAACAATGAATACACTGTATACAGTTAACTTAGATACTATGGTAGTTTATATTACCGAAACATAGTGGCATTCATAATTATCGTCTTTATTTATACGATACTTATACCTACATATAATATATATATATATATATATATATATATACATTGAGATCATGTTCAATTAACATTATTCATATAGAAATAATAAATGTATGTATATATATATATATATATATATATTGCAGTAATGATGATGTATGGTTTATTACATATAGATTAATTTGAAGTATGTGGTTTATATATGTATTGTGTACAATTGATTGTATTCAATATTAAATATAAATATTTAATATATTAATTTCTATATTAAGTTGTAATATGTAATATTTAATATTTATTTTATATATATATATTAATATATTAATTTCTATATTAAGTTGTAATATGTAATATTTAATATTTATTTTATATATATATATTAATATATTAATATATTAATAATTAATAGCCAGTGAAATCCTGGACATTTAAAAAATAATATTAAAGCCGAAAATATATTATTTGTATGAATAATTAACTAATATCTCCATTAAAATAAAAAATAGAATATAATGAGTTTTAACCTGATGTTATATAATGCTACTAGATATCATTCCAGGCAATTGATTGAGAATTTATTTAAGAAAATACATAGACGAAATATCGAAAGTATAAAGTATAATATTTGCTAACGATAACGTGTAGGGTGATATAACGTGTAGGGTGATATAACATAATAATGATTACGTAACGTCGAATGTAACCGGAAGCATTGCGCGGAGAATAGTGCTGTATTAATAGCAGGCCTTAACACCCCGCACCACGCGCAATTACCATCCACATCGACCGCTAACGGGAAAACTTGTTGCGAATAGATTAAGCTAGCGCCGCGTTGACCGGTGATTATGACCCTTAATGACCACTGACACTTGCGCGGCCAGTCACGCGTTACGCTTCACTGGACACCATACTCATCCATCAAATGCCAGCCGTAATGATGCCCGTAATGATGCGTATAGGGAAACCAACCTCCAGCAACAGTGCGCATGTCACGATTATATTACAACGTAATGGATACGCGCGTATGTACTTACACGTGTGCGTGTGTGTGTGTGTGCGTGTGCGTATACAATGGTGGTAGTGGTTAATATGATGATAGTGGCGGTTCTGGGCTAATAGCAATAATAATAATAATAGTAATAATAGTATTAGTAGTAGTATACTACTATATTATTAGTAGTGGCGGTAGTGGTGGTGGTAGTGATAGTATACTATCGTTTCACTAAAACTATAGTAGTTGTATCGGAGGTGGTATTAATAAAAATAGTAGTAGGTGTAGTAGTGCTATTAGTTATTGCGGTAATGGTAGTAGTTATAACTTAACCTTATAGGGGCGTCATAAAAGGGGGTGGGGACATGTTCGCCCCAATTTTAAAAGTGGGGGGATATATATAATATCCCCACTAATTTTAAGATCTAAAAAGTATTGTATTATTTATAAATATTATATTTATGCTATGTATAGTATTTGTAGTATCAATCCAACATTGATTTGTATTGTGCAACCCAATACAAGTCAATCATATTAAGCCCTCTATTCTCACTTACTTTTCTACTTAAATTATAATAATTTACCTATAATATATATTTAATGTATATATATAAATATAGAACAAGTTATATTATAGATATTTCTTCTTAGCAAAGTATGTGGTAATAATTGATGAGTCTGAGATACTCCCCCCATACTTTTAATCACTATGTGACGCCCCTATATTAGTAGTAATGATACTGTTAGTGGTATACCACTATAGTAGTAGACATAGTAATGCAAGTTATAATATATATATCAGTATACTAGTAGTATAACAGTACTATAGTAATGTTACTAATACTAATACTAGTACTGGTACTATATATAGGCACTATAGTTCCAATACTATACTAATAATACCAATTATACTCAGATAATTGAATGTAATAGTTACATAATTTTACATTATAAATTACTAACGTAATTTTATATATTTAGTTGTGAAATGTGTATAGGGTAATAAAACGATTCTATATTTACGGATGTTTATTCAAATAGTATACAATTTACATTATATTTATTCTATATTTATGTTATATTTATGTTATATTTATATTATAAGCGTCATATATTATATGAATTAGATGTGTATTTGTATAGTAGGATGCGAGTTCCTAAACTATACACATATATGTATACATTGGCATCATATATACATTATATACACAAATATGTGTATAAATACATGTATATATACACATAAATCTAGTGTTATTTATATAATAAACTTTGAAATGTTGATTTTAATTACAATATATATCAGTAGTATACTTGATATGCGTGTGTCAGTATATATATATATATATATATATATATATATATATTAAGGTATAAGTTAAAATATATAATTATATAGAGTGCCTATAGGCATATAATTGTTAATAATTATTATTAGACTATTATTAACATTATTATTATCATTAATGATTGGTAACTTTTCGTCAACTCGCATTACAGTTGTGTAGTGGGGTATATGTTAATATATGAAGCTATAGTACTACAATACTATATACACTATATTTACATATATTTACATATATATATATATAGTACATGATTTACATGCACATAAATATGAAGAGATAGTATAAGTAGTAGCTATAACAACATGGTGCCGTGTATAAACCCGTGAATTACCTATATCCCATGTCGTCTGCATACCAACGTATTAGTGTCATATTATATTCAAGTAATATTATAAGTGATATTATACGTCAACCTCACGATCAATAATTCATGCAATCTCATGAACTACTATTAGATATTACTATATTCATTATATTACCTAGTATAGAGTATATATATATATATATATATATATTTATTTATAAAACCGCCTGTGTGGCTCATGAGATACAATTATTAAACTGAAGTTGGCTAAGGCATCATACGCACAAGCCGTATGTCACGGGTTCGAGCCTCGTCTGACCATTCAAATATGTCTTAAAATAATATTTAGAAGTGATCTTATATAATTGTGTATAAATAAGTGATCGCTCTCATTAAAACCATGGATGCCTTAATATGGGAGCGGATTCATATGACATTAGAGCCATGTATTTGGTTATAAGTGAAAACTTCATCTAAGTTCCTGGATGGGATGAAAGGACTCCACCAGATAAAAATAACAATAACAATAACAATATATAATGACTTATATTATTTCCGATATATCTGATATATATGTATATAATATGTACTATATATATTATATATTATATATTATATAGAGTATATTAAATGTAACAAATATAATGTACTATTTATATGTGTATAATATAGTATATGAATTTATACGCCTACACCTTATTTGTTACATTTAATATACTCTAACCAGCTCATTGTTGTTATTAATCCATTATCGCCTAGCTATAACGGCGTATATGGCTACAATTCTAGAGTGTATTAAACTCCTAGTAATAAAACATCATCTCCTCATCATATTTTACGACGCGCATGCAAAGCATTATTTCAACACGAGCATCACCACCACCACCTCATCCTCCTCCTCCATATTATTCTTCTCTTCTCTTCATCATCATTACATCTCGGTGGTTTTCATCGTAAATAATCAATGCGCCGATATCAAAACGGGGAATAAACAGCTCGCCACGATGTATCGCATTGACGTATACGTAGTAACTATAGTTATTGTAGATCATGCACATTATTATACCTACTCGTAATATTCCAGTATATCTTAATGTTGATATATTTGCGTATACCTCAGCATGTACTATATATAGCGAATAACAACATATGATTTATAATATTTATTATAATTTAAATATCTATTTACTATATATATATATATAAATATATATATATATATATGGATAAAATATATATTTTTTAAATCTCAACAATGCAAAAATTTAAACATAAATAATGTATCTTCATATTTATTTGATATTTCATATACATAATAGCTCACATAGAATAGGTATACCAGCTTATCATTCGTAATCAATGTTACAATGTTGTATTCCCATTCATATATATATATATAAGCATATATACTCACATACATATATACTCACATACATGCATAAACATATACGATGTATGACACTACCTATAAATAATACTTGATGACGTAACCCCACAGTTCGGTGACGTTTTCCCGGAGCGACACGGACTTCCGTTACCTCCCCCGCACAGTATCCACGCCAAGGTAAGCACATAGTCACGTGACGCACACCACGTGATACCAGCACACATTAGTAGCATTTATTACGTAAGCAAGTGATCATTTGCACTAACCGATTGCGTATTAAGATTATAATTGTAATCATTGTAATAATAACAATAATATTTGTATTAAAATAATTGTTTCGTTCAATTTGATTGGTTCGATAATACTCGAAAAAAAACCATAAATTCACGAATCGTGTATTGCAAATAATCATTTCGCTTGACGTTCAATAAACCATGATCTTTGTAGAACCCGTAGTCGAACAATTAGCTGATACGTTATGCTTGCCTCATCGCACACACCACCAACACTATATATACGTAGATATCTTGATACGCACCTCTTAGTCGCACCTATACGGCGATCGCATTAACGCACACATGCGCGAGCGCGTAGAATTTTTCTAAAGCGAACAATTCAGCGATCGTCCGTTTTCAACTTTTCACCTCCTTCGCTGCCAACTTTCGAATTCTCTTTTCTTTTCGACCAATCAGCGAGCGCATCTAGTTCCCGTTGTTATGGTTTCTTGTGTTTGCCGTGATCGAGTTTTCCCAGACGATACTTCCTAGAGTAGAGAGATAGGGGGCAGTCGGCTATCAGTTGAAACTAGAGGAAGACACTCACACCGGAGAACGTTTAAGGGTGGATAGTAAGAATGTTCGGCAACGCACGTATTCATGTTAACTCGTATGTGTTTAGAATAATAATAGAACTGTTGTGTTCGGATCACCATTGTGTTATGCCGTAGTAAAACTATCGTCTCGTTATGTTATCATATACCTATGTATACGATATATTTGAATGCATACATATATGTTGTGGTACTTTTAATTTGTTTGGGAACAATATTATAAGAGGTATATCATGCATCATTATATTTCATACATACACTCGCATATACACACACCCATATATATATATATATATATATATATATATATATATATATATATTTATGAATATAAGTATGTATTTATAATAGTATACTATATATATAGGTTATATAGATTATACTTTATTATAGTAATGAATATTATTATTATAACGGATGGTTTAATTGAAAGTTACATGTCTATTATTAATGACATTATTCTGTCAGAGTATTACAAGTAGTAGTAGTAGTAGTAATAGTAGTAGTAATAGTAGTAGTAGTAGTAGTAGTAGTAGTAGTAGTAGTAGTAGTAGTAGTAGTAGTAGTAGTAGTAGTAGTAGTAGTAGTAGTAGTAGTAGTAGTAGTAGTAGTAGTAGTAGTAGTAGTAGTAGTAGTAGTAGTAGTAGTAGTAGTAGTAGTAGTAGTAGTAGTAGTAGTAGTAGTAGTAGTAGTAGTAGTAGTAGTAGTAGTAGTAGTAGTAGTAGTAGTAGTAGTAGTAGTAGTAGTAGTAGTAGTAGTAGTAGTAGTAGTAGTAGTAGTAGTAGTAGTAGTAGTAGTAGTAGTAGTAGTAGTAGTAGTAGTAGTAGTAGTAGTAGTAGTAGTAGTAGTAGTAGTAGTAGTAGTAGTAGTAGTAGTAGTAGTAGTAGTAGTAGTAGTAGTAGTAGTAGTAGTAGTAGTAGTAGTAGTAGTAGTAGTAGTAGTAGTAGTAGTAGTAGTAGTAGTAGTAGTAGTAGTAGTAGTAGTAGTAGTAGTAGTAGTAGTAGTAGTAGTAGTAGTAGTAGTAGTAGTAGTAGTAGTAGTAGTAGTAGTAGTAGTAGTAGTAGTAGTAGTAGTAGTAGTAGTAGTAGTAGTAGTAGTAGTAGTAGTAGTAGTAGTAGTAGTAGTAGTAGTAGTAGTAGTAGTAGTAGTAGTAGTAGTAGTAGTAGTAGTAGTAGTAGTAGTAGTAGTAGTAGTAGTAGTAGTAGTAGTAGTAGTAGTAGTAGTAGTAGTAGTAGTAGTAGTAGTAGTAGTAGTAGTAGTAGTAGTAGTAGTAGTAGTAGTAGTAGTAGTAGTAGTAGTAGTAGTAGTAGTAGTAGTAGTAGTAGTAGTAGTAGTAGTAGTAGTAGTAGTAGTAGTAGTAGTAGTAGTAGTAGTAGTAGTAGTAGTAGTAGTAGTAGTAGTAGTAGTAGTAGTAGTAGTAGTAGTAGTAGTAGTAGTAGTAGTAGTAGTAGTAGTAGTAGTAGTAGTAGTAGTAGTAGTAGTAGTAGTAGTAGTAGTAGTAGTAGTAGTAGTAGTAGTAGTAGTAGTAGTAGTAGTAGTAGTAGTAGTAGTAGTAGTAGTAGTAGTAGTAGTAGTAGTAGTAGTAGTAGTAGTAGTAGTAGTAGTAGTAGTAGTAGTAGTAGTAGTAGTAGTAGTAGTAGTAGTAGTAGTAGTAGTAGTAGTAGTATACCACTATAATGGTGAGTTAAAGGAAGGGGGAGTGGGAGGAAGGAGGTGCCGCTCACAGTATGACGTAATATATTGCATAACGGGAGTGACTACAGCGGTGTGAATGGTAACACGATATCTGTGTGTGTCAAGGTGTTTAATCAGTGAATAATTTCCTGGGAGGCTTTTATATTACCCGATTCTATGACACATTAATATACACTCACAAGTTAATATGAATACGTTTATATTAGTATGTATAAATATATAAGTAAATTGTATACGTGCACATAGTATACATGTATACGTGTGATGATATTATAGCAAGTGCATATATGTAAGTCATAAATGTTCAAATACATGTGAAATATAATATATTATAATATATATATATATATATATATTAATATTATATGCGCTATCACTATATTAATATATTACCATTTCCACCATAACTACCACTGCCACCACTAATATTACTAGTATATCTATACCAAGAAATACCCCTCCTAATTCAGTTTGCCTACAACCTATATCACGTATGAAATAACCACGGTACTATATTACGTATGATAGTATAGTACTATTATCATTGTTATCATCAATAATACTAATAATAAAACTACTATCATATCTACCATCATTGTCAACTACCAACATATATCTACTCCCACCACCATACTATACATGCCTAGAACTACTATCATACTGAAATCACCTTTACTACATCTCACACTAGAACCACTACTACAAGTACGCCTACCAATACAGACCGCTAACTAGAGCTACGATCGCTACCACCACCACCACCACCACCACCACCACCACCAGCAGCAGTAGCAGCACCAGCGTAGCTACCACAGCCAGCACTTCATTCCATCATCCGTCATGTTGCTAAATCGCGATGACAGAAATAAGCGCATGCGTTCGATTTCACTTCCGATTATGTAATCGACCAGAATTGTATACAAATCACGATATTGTACGCTGTTACATTGGTAGTATTAAGTAGCGTTAGTTAGTGATGCTTAGCTCATTATCTTGAATATATTCTAGCTGTCTATGATATATTATAATAATACATATATTTATGTATACAATACACATATACATACGTCGTACAGTGTACGTCGTACACACTCATATATATATATATATATATAAATATATATCGTGTACGTCGTACATACATATACACACACACACACACACACACACACATATATATATATATATATATATATATATATATATATATATATATATATTTATATATATATAATGTTGAAGGTATTTTTATTTTTCAATTTTCTACCGATAATTAATGAAATATAATAATTCCCGGATAATATATATTTAATAAAAATCGTAGTTATACAATAACTTTTTTATAAAATGAATAATAGATATACTGATTATCTATACTATCGATAAAGCAGTATAATTAATTTGCTATGTAATACATTATAGCTATATATATATAGATATATATATATATATATATATATTCAAGAGTAAATAATAATATACATAAATAACACGCATACATACATATTTAACTCTACTAGGAATGTAAATACATATATATATAAAACGACTAATAACATATACAGTAATATAACGCCATTAGTAATAATTTCGAAAGCCGAGATATCGGACGAGGGATTATATATATATATATATATATATATATATATATATATATATATATATATATATATATACAGTAATAATAGTGCATACGTGATATACGCGGCATAAAAAACAACGGACTCTAGTTTTCGTAATCAGCGCCCGGGTTTCCAGGTGCTATAGCCGAGATAAATTACGGCGCTGAAGACACGCTAGCTGTGTTCTAGAAGCGTAAACTCAGCGCCGCTCAGCACTACTATCTGTAGTGGGAAATACATGCTTAGATAACCGTATCCAAGCCGTAGACCGTCTGCTCTCCAACCTACCCCCGCTAATGGTACATTTGTAGAGGCATCGTACTGTACGCGTGTGCGTGTGTATAGAGTGTATGCGTGCGTGTAGAGTGTATGCGTGCGTTTATAGACGTTCTTATCTATTATCCGTCATCACCAATACCGTAATGATGGATGTATAGACGGGTGGAATAGCAGACAGAATAGATTCGCATACATACATGTAGTGGCTAACTTATTACACACATATACGTATATACACGTATATATAATGATCATTCCTTAGTATTATATCCATAGTATATGTTCCATATCAATATATACAACATTCATATATGAATGTTATATATAACACATAAATTAATGCATACGAGTTTATGCAGGTATACAGATGTATACTAGGTATACTGAAATATATATATATATATATATATATATATTTAAGTAGAGGTAATGTAGACCGTATTAATAGTTATATATTAACCTATTACATTCTAGTGATATTTTTAAATATGTGTACATATAATTGATTGATTATATATGTGTATGTTTTTGTATGCGATAATAATGATGTCTATATTTTATAACAATTGAATATATACTTATAATAATAATATTATATTATAACATCAAATAACGTAAAATAAATATATGTAACTTATATATCATATTATTATTATTATTATTATTATTATCAGATTTAGGTACAAGTACCTGGGTAATTGTAGAAGCATTGCTGCTTGTCGAGACAATTACCCATATATGAAAATTATATAAAATTTGAAATATACGTATATCATAAGTACATATTAATTATATTTATATACACACACAAACATACACACATACACGTATATATATATATATATATATATATATATATATATATATATATATATATATATATATATATATACATTAAGCTACATTAAGGTACATTAAGCTACATTTTAAGGTACAAGATATGTTATAATACGATATTGACTTAAATTATTTAAAACGTACTCATAATTCCGGTATTCCTTATAAACTTATATCCGTCGTATTATAAGTTATACATATTCAAACACAATATTCCAATGTGTAATAAGTTTGTATATGAGCACATTTCAATATTTATATATATATATATATATATATATATATATAAATATGTGAAGCATTTCTTACTAATATAAATACACAGCGTGCGGTTATACGGATAGATAGAGTTACAGTCTAACATGCGCACCGCACACCGCACACTTGTATAGACGCACACACACACGTATACCACTAAGATAGGGTTAATAGAGAGCTAAGGTAGAGCAAAGTTAGGGTGAAGATACGGCACGAACAGTGTTCGTCAAACACGGTAAACAAGGCTGTAGGCTATAGCCTGCAGTACGAACGTGAAGGCATGTGAAATAATTCTGCCTAGCTTTATGTATATATATAAACGTACAAGGTTGTTTGCGTGTACGCGAGTATATTATATTTATATATATATATATATATATATATATATATATATAATGATGAAACAATATTTCGGTAAATATTATTTATAAATTGATTATGCAAAAATGTTACCAATCCCACGAGATCTTATTGAGTTTCAGGTTATTATACATTCATGCATGGTAACCGATTAGTAAATTAAATTCACCACACTATAGTATATACATTATTATTATTATATTAATAATATATATATACATATATATATATATATATATATTATAATATTTATATGTTATACTTTCGATTATATTTTCGGCTATGTATTAGCTTAAATAAATTATCAATCAATCAATATTCATCATATTCATAATCATCACAATTATAATATCATTATTTTAAGCAATATTTAAACTATAACACAGTTTAAATAGTTTTATTATGCATAATTATATTATATAATATATTAATATAGCAGTATTAAGTAGTAATACAGATATATTAATCTGTATTATGTATTTATATATATGTATTTTATAATAGCATATTAATTTAATACTAGACTTAATTATATTATATACTATATTATATTATATACTAGAATAATCACTATTGTAATGATTCCAACTCTTACTATTTTAGTACTGTGTGTTATATTCATAATTGTTCGCTAATTATAATACAGATTATAGGCACATAAGTTATGCAATGTTATTAATATATATATTGTGAATGCAAAACAAACGTTACTAGTTTTAAAATCACGATCGTAAAACTTAAAATGCCGTAGCTATATGCAGATACTATTTATAGATTTAAATAATATATGATATTTATGTTTATATATGCGCTTGTATATATATATATGTGTGTATGTATGTATATTTTAATATAATTGCTGTGTGTGTACAATGTACATATATATATATGTGTGTACGACGTACATTGTACGTGTATGTGTGTATGTGTGTATATATATATATATATAGTTACTATCATAATACTATTGATAGATATGACTAATAATGATTAGTGAATATATGACAGTTTACTTGTGATATTACTGAATTTCAACTATGAATCACCGTTGTGTAATGTAGAATGTGTATAATATACACTGTATATATATACTAATTAAAAACTAAAATAAAATTCATATATGACTTAAAAAACATATAACTTATATATATATATATATATATATATAATATATATATATAATATATTATATATATTATAATATATATATACATCGTTTACTTATCTTTTTTCCTATAATACTGGATTTCATATATATTTATGTGTGTATGTATGTGTGTATATATGGGTATGTATAGTTATATAGCTCTAAATGTATATAATACGTAGTTCAGTATTATATGTGTGTATATACATAACTATCTAAATACTAAAACACATTATCTCATACAAAAAGCACACCTCCCATCGCTATTTCTCATAATGTATGCACTGATTTTCTATTCTTATAAAACGTTTTCTGTAACTAGACACCGTAGAATATAAATGTTATGTGTGTGTGTGTATATATATATATATATATATATACATTATATTCTGAGTAATCGTTAACGTGTGTGAGTGTGCGAGAGTGGCTGAGAGAGTGAGCACCGCACACCAGTGCGAGATGTTACGTATATAGGGTTACCTATAACGCAAACGCTGTTTGGCCCGAATTTATGAGTTATTGTTTATATTAGTTTATGATTTGTTTTTCTCGCGCAGTTTTCGACTACTACTTTTATAGTCGCACACACACACTATATATATAGATATTACACGATAGTATAAACTACTTTACTACTTAATAGATACTATGTTCTTACGGGTGTATCACCTCAGGATATTTACGTATACGTATACAGTGTATACAATGTATGTCGTACATTGTTATTATGTATATGATGTATACCTATGTGTTATTATCGCTTATTATATAGATCAATTTCAGCTATTATCTATATGTTATTCATTTTATGTTTATATATATATATATATATATATTTATGTATATATATATATATATTTATATGTATATGTGAGGGAATTATTATACCGATAATTTCTTTAGTATCTTTAATTATCATCGGAACATATTTTATGAAATTATAATTTCATAAATAAATCAACTTCAAATATCTTCTCTTCCAAATAACAGTTTTTCAAACGCGCTCGCCTTAACTAGCAGCAATACTAGTAGTCTCTCTTTTCTACTGTTTACCATAGTTACCATAGTTACCATAGTTACCGTAGTTACCGTAGTTACCGTAGTTACCATAGTTACCATAGTTACGATAGATGCGATTATTGCGCGATAGAGCGATGTTCGACTGCGCTGGTTCTACAATGGGGTGTTGCCTAAATATTTATCGAGGCTCGCCTTCACACAGGACTGCCTGTGACCTCCTGACCCCTACCGACATCTACTACGCCACCGATGAACTTTGACCCTGAGAGTGGTGATTTACGACCGTCAATTTAACTGTTTTTTCGGTGGTAACGCCTTCGTCTCTAAGCCCCGCCCATCAACGCGTAAAATAACGTGTGCCATATACCACCGACACACGCCACGTAACGTGGCCTTGAACTTTGACTTCGCGTTACCTCGCCAATATTCTCGAATTCTGTGACTAGGCTAACTTTTTACAATTATTATCATCATCATCAACATCATCATCATTATTATTATCATCATCATTATTATTACGAAACCAGACTATTCGGTTTATCACTAGTGTTACCACGGTGACATTCACGTTCTTATTACTACACACACACACACGTTCTTACGACAAACAAAATAAATAATAATATTCGGAGACTACCTTTCCAACATTCCATTATCTTCTACAACATATATTTCAATAAATGTGAACAAATTACAATACATTGTTCTGTACTACTTTCACCTATCTAATAATAATACATATGTTGTATTGTTATAAAGGTAATTAACTAATATCACCACAGTTGTCACTTATATTAATATTATGATGTTAGTATACATACTTTAATAAATTATACATGTTTGTTTGAGTGTATATGTATGTATGTATGTATGCATGTATGTGTTCACGTTTGTGCATGTATTAGTGTATATGATCCAGTGCAGGGTTATTATTTATATATACATGATATTGTTTAACAGAAAAATTAACTAAAATATATTATCTAAAAATCAAATATTACTATAATTAAAAAGTATACTATTTAACCTATATATAGGTTAAAATGTATACAAGTAAACAGGTATATCCTATAGGGTATATGTAATGTATGTTATAATAATACGAATATATCATATGCTATCGGTTATGTTTATATTATAAATTAATAGGTTTTTTTTTAATAAATTTAAAAAATAATAATAATAAATATAAATAAATGTGATTAATGTGAAATAATAGTAATACAATACTATTTGGAATAGAAGTTTAGGAATACAATTTAAACAGTAATGATTAGTCTTTCATTAGTCATTCATTAGTCATTAGTCTTTCAATAGAGTATCTTATCCTAGTGGTAGTAATTTTATTACAAAATAAACATATAACATTTAAATCAGATACATAATTGTAAAATATAATTATAGTAACGTATTTTAATTATATGTAATATTGATTGTTGTACGCCATTATCATAACAATACTGAAATAATCGCATAATCTCCGGCTATTATCATTATTATCTTTGTATCATTGTACGGAAAGATATCGGCGACCATGGTGTTTTCACGTTGAATCGTGGTTGCCATGGTTACGAAATAACGCCGACACACACACGTATAGAGAATATGCAGACGCATTATCCTACATTTGGGGGGCATTTTTATTTACGAGCAAACTGGACCTATTAAACGAGAATTGCGTATAGCGAATTGATTTATCGTGCGCTCTCCTGCTTACGCCCGCCAACATTCGGCACCTCGTACCACACATATGTATCTATTTCGGAGCGCGTGTACGCTACACATCGAACATATGTCCTTGGCGTGGCTAAATCATAAATCGTGAGTCGGATTAATTTCATTACGCGATTTTTCCGGGTGCCCGTTATTTTTACGAGGTAAACGTTTCTCTCGATCTCGCCGCATCATGGTACTGGCGCCACCGTAGTAGTAGTGGTGGTGGTGGTGGTGGTGGTGGTGGTGGTGGTGGTAATAGTAGTAACGAAAGCACTCGCATGGTGGCGTGTCGTTCCGTAACGAAAACATCGCTCGGCTCGTAAATCTCGCGGCCGACACGACGTCAAATAATGTTCTTCTCCTCGTAAAAACTGTCGCGTCATGTCCTTGCTTATGTCCTCGTACCGCTTTTGCATGCTTGTGCGTTGTAGTATATTCGAGAAATAGATGACACGTAAAGGACATAAAATCAGTAAAGGAAGAGTATATGTGTAAAACATGGTAGTATTTCATGTACAACTGAAATAGGTCCGCTAATAATCATATGAACGTAACATATATTCTGGTTACGCCCCGTTAAAATCAATTAACCATCTAGCAAGTACATATTTTCTACATTTTTCTTAATAATCTACATTTCAAATTAGCGTATATTCTACTATTATTTTGAAAAAATACGTATATTTCGTTTATTGGTGTTAATTATGTTGAAAAGATATACACATATTAATATACGTATACGTATACATACATAGCTAGATATTCTATAAAAGTTAAACGGTCACCGACATCTCTAGCGTTGGTCGCGTGATGGCCACGCGAGGGGTGTTGCGCTTTGGGCTATATTCAGATGTCAACGTATGCGTATCGCATTACCTAACATATGCCTGCCTTGTGGCGGTCACCCACGTATTGAAACATGCGCGGTGTGTCCTTGTGTTGTGTCCTTGTTGAGTTCTCTCCTCCATTGATGAGTGACGTAATTATCGCTGATGTCGTAATACGCTATAATTGAAGTATGACAGTCAGTAATCCTAATACAATTAGTCATTATAACATATATGTAGAAGTGTATATAAGCATTCGCACACGTACATGCACACATACAATCTATGCTTAATTACGGGTATTATATTACGTAATATGTAATAATAAAACACAGTTGTACACGCGAATTTATCGTTTTAAATGTTATGCTTCATTCCTAATCGTCTATTAGCACGTATCAAAACTCTACGCGATAGACATCAACGTTGTAATAGCATCGCTAATATCACACACTAGACAACGCGCGAGGGCGTCATAGAACTAACATTAGATGTATATATATATCTTATATCTGTTTATATATATACGTATATAAATAAACTGATTATTTAAACTATTTCGTAAGTATACATAACAATAAATCTCGGCATCTCTGGGTAGCGGTGTGCGGTGTTATTCGTGAAGATTTAGTGAGAGAGAAAGCGACGTGTGTGGTCCGTAGGAGACAGCGCATAGTGTCATTAATAACACACACACGCATACACACACACATACGCACGTGGGCTGCATCAAACCCTAGTGTATTGTTTTATCTATTATTAGTTAATGGTTACGTTTTATTTCGTAAGTGTCGCGGTTGTATACAATATCTATAGGTATTACAGATGAATATATATTAATAATGTAAACTTGTAATTATATTAATATAAGTATACATTTAATATTTATATATGTAATTATGGTAGTTAAATAATGTTGTTATATAAGTTCGTATGGAAGACTACATTTTAATATATACTAATATTACATGCTATTTAATGTAGTCCAAAAATAATTTAAAACAATTTTTATATTATATTGACTCTTACTACTGCAATACATATATTTGTCTAACTAGTCATGCATTTGTATATATATATATATATATTTTTTTTTAATTAATATTGTTATTTTTATTTAGTGGAGTCCTTTCATCCCATCCAGGAACTTAGATGAAGTTTTCACTTGTAACCATATATGGCTCTAATGTCCATTCGAAGCCGCTCTCATGTTAAGGCATCAATGGTTTTAACGAGAGCCGATCATTTATTTATACACAATTATATAAGATCACTTCTAAATAATATTTTAAGACCCATTTTGTAAAATTAATTAATGGTCCGGACGAGGGTCGAACCCGTGTCCTACTGCTTGTGTGTCTGACGCCTTAGCCACTGAGCCACAAAGGCAGTTCAATACTTGATTATATATATATATATATATATATATTTACATAGTCATATATCTATGGATATCTAGGATAAATGATGAATGATAATATATATATATATATATATGATATAATATATGTAATCTTATAATTATTTCGCCTCTATATTCTTATTTATTCTTAGATAGATATATTGCAATACAAATATACATATTATATAAATTATTGATTTAGTGAAACATATTATCATTGTTGTTAATAATATTATTATAATAACATATTAATAATATATTTCGCAATGTATAAAAACTAACTATTTATATTTGTTATGACTACATGTTTGGCAATATTGTTGTAGAAATATCAGATTCACTGAACCGTGAAATGTCGGATATTATTATTTATGGCATTTTTGATATTTACGATCCTAATTAATAGTTGTATATAATCAATATATATATATATATATATATATATATATATATATATATATATATATATAGATGTGTATGCGCGTGTGCATACACAATATTCACACATAGCATTCGCACACATATACATGCGAGCACATGCGCACAAACAAGCACACTCGTGCACGCGTGAGCCAGTCATCTAACAATGTAACGCGTTATACTCTATATATAGACGAACACCGTCATCTGTCATCAACGAGAGCGGAAACTTTGTAGCAGGTCGCGCTAGTGGTGGCGTTGGTGGTGGTCGTGGTTGTGCTGGAGGTAGCGCTACTGGTCGTCGTCTCACTTGATGGACGAGCTTATAATACTCATATGTCCTCATTGTAGTCGACAGCCTGCCAACATTGAGCGTATAGTTATGATAGTGAACCTGCTGCTACCCCTACTGTTGTTGCTACCACTACTGATTTTTCTGCTAGCCATACCTTACTGCTGCTGCTAGCCCTATAGGGTATACTTATGATCTTACAGCCACTGCGCATGACAACCCGCGACATATTGCCACCCTATTACGCAATAGTTATGATTCTGTTGCGTGACTGCTAGACTTACCATGGTAAAGTGGTATTAGCTAACACGTATAGGACCTACATTAAGGTATACGTATACGTGATGCATAGCTTAGATATATATGTATATATCACTATATATATACGAATATATATATATATATATATATATATATATATTCGTATATATATCACTATATATACTAATATATTAATACGTATGAATAAACTAGTATATATAGGTATATATATATATATAACTATAGGTATGTACACTGTACATTGTACAGTATACTGTACACTTATAGGTGTATACATTACTATAACTATAGTTAACTATATACTAACTAGTATATATACCTGATTTAATCTTATTATTATATTCCAATATGTCCAAATCTTCTCAAAATGTATACTTATATATAACCATATAGGTTTTCATACATATAGGTATACATATATAACATATACACACACATACATATCCACATACATATATATTTGAACATATATTTATACTCGACATTCATATATTTATACATAAATAGCGAAAAGAATGAATACTTGTATCAAATGTAATTCTAAAGAAACAACAACCGCGGCAGTAGTAGTCATAGTAGCGGTAATGGTATCGCTATAATGGTACCTGTGGTGCTGATGGTGCTAGTGGTGCTAGTGGTGCTGGTAGTCAATGCATCCTGCCGATAGGTCGGTAATGCAAAACGTCAACAACATTACAATTCACTAATTCAGAATCAGCGGTCGGCAATACTGACCGGCTAGATGAGGGCGGGCGCGCGGGCAATAATGTTAACTGCGGGGGTTCCACAGCGACAGGCCTTCAACGGTATTAAACGACGCGAGTGCGCCTGACAGCATCCTCGGCTAATAATAGATTATCAGCAGTGGTCAGTGGTGGTCAGCAATGACGTGTTTTAATTATCGACGAGGTCGTTCATTTCAAGTTGCGTCTTCTCTGTGTATAGAGAATGTTCGCATAGATACAAATGTGTATCTCTTTCGAACTCATTATCTTTTTATCAACGAACATATACATATTTTAAATAGAAGACATTATAATATCAAATGAAACTATACAGTATATATACTAAATAAAATATATAGTTATTCATATATATATATATATATATATATATATATATTTATATTTATAATATAAATATTAGTGCGTGTATATGTGTATTCGTATTTATGTGCGTAGATGCGTAGACGCGCTGATGTGAATACGGCGTTAATTAAAATCTATTTATAGCACAATTATAGCGCCGCGCGCGTCGGGTGGTGTACGCGATTTTTTATTGAAGACGAAGAATTTACGAATTCATCATAACTCGATATTTACTCGAGACGAGAGAAGTTTCACCGATGACCTTTGAATATGAATTTTAATATTCTAATGAAATGATTGGCGTTGTTCGAAGACGCACGCCGCCCCCTACATTCCCCAGCCACCGCCACCGCCGCCCACTTCCCTGTTATCGCCCTCCGTAAACATTACCTTTAAAACTATAAACAATTTTATCTGTATCAAATATTTATATAAAGTATATAACAAACTAGACATGAATTTTGTCTTGTATATCATAATATACGAGGCTTAACTTTCAATGTATATAACTTTATATATATATATAATTTGTATACTTTATATAGATACATCCATACATATTCACGCATATACATATAAGTATATCAAATAATAATAGCGCAAATCACATCTATATATATGACTTATTTCTAAAAGAGTGGTGATTTTTAGCATATACAATAGTTCAGATAGACAGCTTGACAGTTTACAGTTACATAGAAGTACACAACTATAATACGCATGCATCGACTGACCACTATATAATGGCCGACATATATGATCACGTGACTGTGGAATGTCAGCTATAGCGTCACGTGACTAACGATACCGTATAGCTGTACCGACTACACATATCACCGTACGATGTAGCATGGTATAGTGGTATGGCCATATAGGCGCTTTTCTGTGACTACATGTAATACTAGATATGCATATTAGTACACGATATTCACAAGTTACACTATTAATGTATGGGGTGTTTATATAACCTACTTGATATATACCTACACTATAGTTCATGCTTTGCACTGTAATTGGTATATTTCATAACTTAATATTGTACAGTATACAATATATATATATATATATATATATATATATATTTATATTAAGTGTATAACCCATTTTATACCGAACAATGCATAGTTTTAACACGACACTGCTGTTCTATACACAGTATATTCATATTACACCGGCACAGATACAACGATTTCGCGCTTTATTAATGGATGTCTTTCATCTCGATGTAACGAGATTAATCACGCTAAGCGGGTTAATATCGCTCGCTTTACTCGAAATGTATACCCGACTCGTTGGAATCCCATTTTTATCGGTCGCTTTTTTCGTGTCATTTTGTCTAACACCTGCCTACGAGAAAAATAAATGTGAGGTGTGTTGTGTGGGTGTGCATTTAGGTATATATACATATATTTGTATATGTGTGTAAGCTTGTATATACGCGTGTATATGAGTGTGTATTTATTCAATAATAACTATAGTTATCTAAAGATCAAAACTTCGTCAAATAAATTGTGTCTTTTAATATCAAAAATATGCCTAAACAATATCCGTGTATAGTTTCTAATGCATTATGCATATAGCAATCGCATGTGTATATAAATAGGTGTTAGTTTGAGGTATGATTAAATACCAATTATAGTATATATATATATATATATATATATATATATATATATATATATATATATATATATATACACGATATAAGTATACTTATAATATTCAGAAAGCGAAAATTAAAAATTAAAATAAAAAATAACTAAAAACTTAAAAACAAAAACTACACTGTAGGAACTACACTATATGTTCTGTACTATATGTCTAGTGTATGTGTTTATTATGTAAAGATAATAAATACATATTATATATATATATTTATATATAACTATAGATTATATATAATGTTTTCCATAACTTCTTAATAAGAGTTAGGTATATTGGCTTTATGTATAATTTATCTCATTACTACACTTGTAATTTAATTATAATAAATATTTATATAAATATATGTATCTGTTATGCCGCGCTAAAACTCGTTAAAGTTATTATAACATAAATGTATTTATTATAATTCTATTTTTATTTTAATAATGATATATTTATCACTATTTATTTACTGTATTACTATGTGGTATTTATTAATTATTTATTTTATTTTTTTCCTTTATTATTGTTTTCATTGATTTGCTTCTATATTTTAATCTTTGATTTAACAAATTTATATATATAATATAAAGTGTTTTGATTTATATTATTATAAATACTGTATATATATTCTTCAAAACATGTTGTAATAATATGAATTGTTGTGTTATTTTAATATCTCATATATTATTCAAAATATTATTTCCATATAATTTTACTGAATATTATATGTTGATAATATCAAATGTATGGTATTTTGCGCGTATGTTGTATCTGTGTTTATTCGAACTGTTATATTTATATTTAATCATACTTCTACTAATTATCTAATATATATATATTATATATAGGACTTGAAATATAGTAAATGACTTACTTGATATATAAAATATATTTAATATAATTAAAATTTTAATTTCGAAGTTATTTACATTATATTATAGAAGAAATTAAAATATATTTCTTACTTCATCTAATGTCATATGATATCAGAAGGATATTTTTATATTTATCTATATA